>PVJX010018344.1:11605-36811 GCA_004027295.1 Dolichotis patagonum
ATTTGTAACTTTTGGAATGGTGATGTTTATTTTGTGCCTTTGCATTTCAGAAATGTTTAACCTTGTTTCACTTGTACAGGGGGTTACAGTTAAGAGTTTGCCATAGATATTGGAGGAGACTTGGGACTTGGACTTCTCAGCAATGCTGAAAATGTTAGGACTTTGGCAACTCTTGGAGATGGACTAAATGTCTTTTATACAAAGGTAATACATGAGTCGCTGGGGGCCAGGGGTGGAATGTCATGGTTTATGTCGGTGGCCCCCAGGCCTCATGTATTTGCACTGTACATTTGTGACTAGTTCATTGTCTAGCGCTTGGATTGATGGTGTCAGTGCTACACCCTCCTAGGGGGTGGAGCCAGAATGTGATGTAGTGGCCGGAAAAAGGTGCATCTCTCTCTTGCTGGTTTCCGCTTGCTGTTTGCAGCCACCATAAACTGCGGCCCTGCCATGCCAACCTGCCTTGGAGCCAACTGAGTATGGACTGAAACCTCCAAAAACTGTAAGAACTAAACCTTTCCTTTCCAAACTTTGGGCATCAGGTATTTTGTCTCCGTGATGAGTGAAAAGTAACTAAGACACATCATAATCCCTGACTTGAATTTATACTACAAAGCTACTGTAATAAAATCAGCATGGTACTGGAATAAAAACAGACCAGAAGATCAATGGAATAGATTACAAGATACAACTACAACTACAAACACATGCAACCACCTTATCTTTGATAAAGAGGCTATTTACTGGAAGAAAGATAGTCTCTTTAATAAATGGTGCTGGAAATATTGGTTCTCCATATGCTGAAAACTAAAACTAGATCAATGCCTGTCACCATGTACTAAATTAAAGACTAAATGGATCAAAGATCTAAATATTAAAACAGAAACACTCAATCTGTTGGAAGACAAAGTAGGCAAAAATCTTGAAGACATATGGATAGGTAGAAAATTCATGAACAAGAATCAAACTGCATGGGAAATATTTCACAGAACCAATAACTGGGATCATGTCTTATTAAAGAGTTTCTGCATGTCAAAAGAAATATCAAGCATAGTGAAAAGAAAACCCACACATTGGGAAAGTATCTTGGTGAACTATCCCTCAGAAAAAGGACTTCTTTCTACAACATATAAAGAATTTAAAAAAATTGGACCCTCGAAATGGGCCTCTGAGATGAATACACAGTTCTCAGATGAAGAAATACAAATGACAAATAAATACATGAAAAAATGTTCATCATCATTAGTCATTAGAGAAATGCAAATTAAAACCACACTGAGATTTCATCTTACCTCAGAAAGAATGGCCAGTGTAAAGAAAATGACCAACAACAAATGCTGGAGAGGCTGCAGGGAAAAACGAACTCTTCTGCACTGTTGGTGGGAGTACAGACTGGGGCAACCACTGTGGAGGTCAGTCTGGAGATTCCTCAAAAAAGCTGGGATTGAAAGTCCCATTTGACCCAGCTATTCCACTTCTAGGAATATTCTCAGAAAAACTGAAAACATCATACCATAGTGATATATGTGCACCTGTGTTTATAGCAGCACAATTTGTAATAGCCAGATCTTGGAAACAACCTAAATGCCCATCAACTGAGGAATGGATAGAAAAGATGTGGTATTTTTATGCAATTGAGTACTACTCAGCTATAAAGAATGATCACATTGAGATATTTATAAATAGATGGATGCAACTTGATACCATACTTATAAGTGAAATAAATCAAACTCACATGTATAAATGCCATATAATCATAGTGTAAGTAATGGTAAGCATACAGGAGATTTTATGGTAATCATGGTTCCCCATTATATTGCTTTGAAGTCTTACAATGTTTTCATTCATTGATTGGAGTGGTTTTATTTTGTTTTGTTTGATTTTATTATGTATAATGGTATGAACGGCTACTTTGAAGAAAACAAGACATTATTGCACCCATTGCTGATTTAATATCATATTGCTTTGAAGTTCTACCATGCTTTTGTTCTTCTGTTTTGATTGGTTCTATCCTGTTGTGTCTTATTAGACTTCATTATGTGTGATAGTATAAACAAAATTTTTAAGGAAAATGAGATATTATAATAGCCTTTATTCATTTCCTGTTATTTGGTTTTGAAGTCCTGTAATGCTTTTATTCTCTTGAATGATTTTATACTATTTTGTTACATTTGATATTACTGTGTGTAAAGATACGCTCAACTATTTCAAAGAAAAGAGACATTATGGTAGCTATTATTGATGTTCAGTTGTCTTGGTGTGGAGTACTGTGTTGGTTGCATTGTTCTGTTCTGATCTTTGTTCTGTTCTCTTGTTTTATTCTCTAAATTAAAAAAAATCTTCATGTATGACAGTGGATCAATTTATCTTTCCTTGCGATTTTACCACTTTTTTGTTTGTTTTATTTTTATGTAGTTAAGTGCAAAGATATTAAGGATTATGTGAATTCTTTGAGAATTGACCCACTTCTCATCATGTAATGTCCTTTTATCTATGATAATATTCATTATTGCTATAAGGTCTGTTGTGTTTTGAAATTAATTTAGCTATTCTTGTTTTCTTTTTATTAATGTTAGCATTGAGTATTCTTTCCACTTATTTACTTTTATGCTTATGTGTATTTTTATACTTAAAGTTGGTTTCTTGCAGACGACATACAATTGAGTTTGAGTTTTGATGTATTGTGACAATATATCTTTTAATCTGCATTTGTATGATAAAAGTGATTATTGATATGTTACATTAATATCTATGGTGTGTGATCTAGTTTTTTGTTGTTGCTTTTATGCTTTGTTTCTATTTTTGTCTTCTATTTTCTGCCTTTAGCAGTTCTAATTTAGCATTTTATGTCTGTTTTCTCTTAATAGCATATTCATTATGTTTATTCTTTTTTATCTTTAAGGTTTGCCATCTTTTCTACAATATACATTTAAAATTAATTCAAATTAATTCTACTTTCAAATAATAGAGATCTGTGTTTCTGATCTTTTTTATACTGTTTGTCTAAAGAACTTCCTTTAAAATCTTGCAATGCAGGTCTATGGATAACAATTTTTTTAAAATTTCACTTTGTTTTAAAAATTATTTCTTATGTTGTTTAGATGGACAATTTGACAGAGTACAGAAGTCAAGGTTTATTCAGTAGTTTTATTTGCTAAATACTTTACATAATTCAGTCCACTCTCTTCTTACTCCTATGACTTCTGAGAAGTTGTGTAATTCTTATCTTTTTAAAAAAATATATATTTAATTTCTCTTGCATTCTTTCAGAATTTTTTTGACCTTTGCTTTTGAATAGTTTGAAAGTGGAATGTATAGGCATAGTTTTTAATTAATTAATTTTTAGTGTTTATTCTGCTGGGGTTTAACTACACTTCCAGGATATATGCTTTGTTTTTTCACATTAACTAAGGAAATTTTTCTGTCATTATGACTTTAAAAATTCCTTCTGTTTCTTATTCTCTTATTTACTTCTAGTTTTCCCATTAGATGTACACACAAAAACTACAACTGACAGCATAGGAAGATGCAATCCCAAAAGAATGCCAGCAAAAAGATAAAGATGAAATAAACAAATCAGCCACATCCTATCTATAAACAAATAGGAAGATATGCACTTCTGACTTCTCCTTTGTAACCATAGGCAAGAAGACAATAGAACTATCATACGTTCCAGAGAAAAGAATGTGATGCCACAATTATAAACTCAATCAAATTCTGTTACAAGGATGACATCTTGATATACAGAATATTTAAAAATTTATTTCTGATGGACCCTCTCTAAAAGAATTAGTTGATGTTCTTTATTAAAAATAACAAATTATCCTAAAGGGATAAAGGGAAAAAGTAGTACCACAATGATCAAGTAAAGTTATGAGCACATCTAAAATTTGTATCTTCTGAAAGAAGTAGTCTTATAATATATAAAAGGCTGAGAAAGATGAGAAAAGTATAAGTGCTTTATACTTTGTACATTATAAATGTTATGCTGAAAAGGTATCTAGCACTGTGATTCTAGAGTAAAATGACCTGGATTCAAATGTTGGCTTTTCTGCTTAAGACTCTGGGCTTTTTCCAATGTCTTGGAATTTCAATTTTCATATTAGCCAAAATAATGACAATGCAGTTCAATTCCTTGTGTTGTAAGAGTTAAGAAAATGAGCATGTGTGAAATACTTGATGCAAAACACTGTGGAAGTATTGGATATCATCTCCTGCCACCTCTTTCTCATCTGCCTCCCCCTCCTTGTCCTCTTCCTCTTCCTTACCATGATTGATTAGAGACCTAGAGAAGGAGAAGAAACATTGCAAACCTCAAATGAGGGTGGAAACATGATTCTAAGTATTTCAGTCAGCATACTTTGAAAATTGATTGCCAATCAAAAGAAAAAGGCAAATTGGAAAGCCTTTAAAACTGACAAAAATTATGTACTAATTACCAGTGGTAAAGCCACAATAGAGGAAGTTATTTTTTTAAAAATTTTACTTAAAAAGAAAAAAAACAACCAAACAAAACAGAAAAGAGGGTAGCAACAATACAGAATTCCAAAGGAAAAAAAAGAACAAAAACAACCCCAACAACAACAAAAAAAACACTAAGAAATCACTACTTGATAGGTTACATACTGCCATCTTGGAAATACTTGTTCAAGTTACAAAATTAAAGCATACAAAGTAGACATTCAAACAGTGAGACTGTTAGCAGTTCTGCTCAACAATCTAACAAAAACAGTAACATGGTCGTCTATCTTACACACTTAAACACACATGCAGTTATATCCTTTGGAGCACTTTCTTTTCCTCTCTTTTTAATAATAGCAATTACTCATATTGGGTTTTATTACTCCTACAGTTCTTATTAATTTTTACACTAGAGACACAATGTGATTTTTATAAATATGATTCTTATTATTTCACTAATGAGGATAGTTTCAAGCGGTCTCCATTTCCCTACGAAGGCCTCAAGATCATCATTCTTCATAGCTGAGTAATATTCCATTGCATACAAACACCACATCTTTTTCACCCACTCTGCAGTTGATGGGCATCGTGGTTGTTTCCAAGATTTAGCTATTACAAATTGTGCTGCGATAAATATGGGTGCATACATATCACTGTGATATGAACTTTTTAGTTCCTCTGGGAAAATACCCAGGAAGAGCAGGGTTGAATGGAACTTCCACTCCTAGTCTTCTGAGAATTCTCCATATTGATTTCCATAGTGGTTGTACCAATCTACACTCCCACCAACAGTGGAGCAGTGTTCCTTTTTCCCCACAGCCTCACCAACATTTGTTATCAGTTGATTTCTTGATGGCAGCTATTCTTTCCGGTGTGAGATGATATCTCAATGTGGTTTTAGTTTGCATTTCTTGACTGATCAGTGATGGTGAATATTTCTTTATGTATTCATTTGTCATTTGCATATCTTCATCTGAGAACTGTGTGTTCATCTCAGATGCCCATTTTTGGAGAGGGTCTTTGAATTGGGTAGCTTGATGTTTTTCAATTCTTTATATGTTCTTGACATAAGTCCTTTGTCTGAGGGGTTGCTGGCTAAAATTCTTTCCTGTTCTGTGGGTTTTCTTTTCACTCTGCTGGTGATTTCTTTTGAAGTATAGAAACTTTTCAATAATATGAGATCCCAGTTGTTGATTCTCTGAAGCATTTCCCATGCAGTTTGCATTTTGTTCATGAAATCTCTGTCTCCAAGATTTCTACCTACCTTATCCTATAGTAGATTTAGTGTTTCTATTTTAATGTTTAGGTCTTTGATCCATTTAGACTTTAATTTTGTGCATGGTGATAGGCATGGATCTAGTTTCAGTCTTCTGCATGTGGAGAGCCAATTTTTCCAGCACCATTTATTAAAGAGGCTATCCTTCCTCCAGTGAACATGTTTAGCCTCTTTTTCTAATATCAGGTGGCTGAGTGTCTTTGTACCTATACTTGCATCTTCTAATCTGTTCTATTGATCCTCAGGTCTATTTCTTTGCCAGTACCTTGCTGATTTTATCACTGTGGCTTTGTAGTAGTTTAAAGTCAGGAAATGAGATGCCTCCTGCCTTGACTTTATTGCCCAGAATTGCCTTTACTATTCTAGGTTTCTTCTGGTTCCAAATGAATTTTAGGAGTGTTTTTCTAGATCTGTGAGGTATGTCGATGGTATATTGATTGGGACTGTGTTAAATCTGTATAACAGTTTGGGTAGTATGGCCATTTTCACAGTGTTGGTTCTTCCTAGCCAAGAGCAAGGAACATCTTTTCATTTTCTGATATCCTCTTCAATCTCCTTTTTTAGCATAGTATAATTTTCAGCATATAGTTCTTTTACATTCTTAGGTTGATTCCTAAGTATTTCACTTTTTTGAATGCTATTTTGAAGGGTGATATTTCCATAATTTCTTGGTTAGTTTCTTGTTTGTGTACAAGAATGCTATTGATTTTTGAGCATTGACTTTGTATCCAGCTGCACTACTGAATTTGTTTATTACCTGTAATAGGCTTTTAATGGAGTTTTTTGGGTCTTCTATGTAGAATATCATGTCATCTGCAAATAGTGATAATTTAACGTCTTCCTTTCCTATCTTTATTCCTTTTATTTCTTTCTCCTGTCTGATTGCCCTGGCTAGTATTTCCAGAACTATATTGAAAAGGAGTGGTTATAGTGGACATCCTTGTCATGTTCCTGATTTTAAAGTGAAAGCTTTCAGTTTTTATCCATTTAGTATAATATTGGCTGTTGGTTTGTTATAGTTGGCCTTTATAAGGTTGAGGTAGACAATGTGTATTCCGAGTTTCTGAGCAGTTTTTATCATGAATGTGTGTTGGACCTTATCTAAAGCTTTATCTGCATCTATTGAGATGACCATGTGGTTTTTATTTTTGGCTCTGTTGATGTGGTGTATTACATTTATTGATTTGTGTATGTTAAACGCAAATATAAGGATCTGCATTCCTGGAATGAACCCCACTTGGTCATGATGTATAACCTCTTGATGATTTGCTGCATTCTATTTGCCAGTATTTTATTGAAAATCTTTGCGTCAATGTTTATTAGTGAGATTGGCCTATTTTGCTCCTTTTTGGTTGGAGCTTTCTCTGGTTTTGGTACGAGAGTTAATACTTGCCTCCAGGAATGATTTAGGGAGGATTGCTTTCTTTTCAATTTCTTTGAAGAGTTTAAGGAGTATTGGCATCAAATCTTCTCTAAATTTCTTGTAGAATTCAGCTATGAATCCATCAGGACCTGGACATTTCTTTGTTGGTAAGTTTTTTTATTAAGTTTTCAATTTCAATAGCTGATATTAGGTTATTCAAAATTGTTATATCTTCTTGGTTGAGCTTTGGTAGTTCATATGATTCTAGGAATCTGTCCATTTCCTCTGTGTTTTCCTCTCTATGTGAGTAGAGATTTTCTAAGTAGGTATTCATAATCTTTTGAATTTCCATGCTATCTGTAGTAATTTCCCCCCTTTCTGTCATTATTGCATGAATTTGTTTTTTTTTTCTTTTTCTTTATAAGGTTAGCTAGAGGTTTGTCAATTTTTTTTATTGTTTCAAAAACCAGCTTTTTGATTCATTAATTCTTTGTATTTTTTTTAGTTTCAATTGCATTGATTCCTGCTCTAATCTTTACAATTTCCTCTCTTCTATGAGCTTTAGGTTTAACTTGCTGTCACGTGAGAAAATAGTGTGACAGATTGTTGCAAATACGAAAAGAGGCTTATTATAGCATGCAATAGTTACAGGCTTTGCTATTTACTCAAATGAGTTGAAAACTATGTCCACACAAAAATCTGCACATAAATATTCATGAAACCATATTCATAGTCGTCAAATACTGAAAGCAACCAAAATGTTCCTCAATAGATTAAAAAGTAAGCAAACAGTTGCACACTCATACAGTGGAATATCTTTCAGTAATTAAAAAGAAACAGGATTTCAAACTATCAAAAATATGGAGGATCATTAATAGCAAATTTTAAGTGATAAAGTCAATCTTAAAAGTTACATATTGATGTTTAGAACTGGAATATGACATTTTGCAAATGGCAAACCCAAGTGACAGTAAAGAGACTTATGGTTGGCAGTGCTTCAAAAAGGAGACCAAGGAACAAATGAACATACCACAGAAGAGTTTGTGGGAAGGAAACTGTTCTACAGAATCAAGTGAGGAAGGATATCTATCTATCTATCTATCTATCTATCTATCTATCTATCTTTCTTTCTATCTATCTATCTCTATCTATCTATCTATCTATCTATATCAAAATCTATAAAAGGTCCAAGACAGAGTAAATCATAATATAAGATATGGATTTAGGTTAACAGTAACATATCAATGTTAGCTTATTGATATAAATGAGTGGACCAAAATTGTGTAAGAGTAATATTGGAAAATATATATACGCTAGCAAGCCAAGTCCAACAGAATATTAACATGTCTATTTACCATGACAAACTGAGATTTGTCCTGGGTAAGCAATTATGGCTCACTATAAAAAGTAAGTCAGTGCACTGTAATGCATTAACAAGGTCAGAAATACCCACAGATCACCTCAATCAATAAAAAAACCATTTTACAAAAATGCAACATCATTTTGTGATTTTAAAAAAGCATCCAGAAAAATACTAATATAAGGAACTTTACTAATATAAGGAACTTTCTCCACATGGTGAAGGGCATTTTTCTCAAGAGCAACAGCTGGCATCATATTCTGTGCTAGAAGACTGTAAATTTTCTCTATAAGATTAAGAACATGACAATAATTTCCAATGTCAACACTTACTAAACAATATTTACCAAAAATTCTAGGCAGAACACTTAGACAAGAAAAAAAGGCATTCAAATTTGAAAGAAGGAAAAATAATCCTTTTGCAGATAAAATGATCCTATATACAGAATACCCCAAAGAAACAAAGAAATTCTACTAGACCTATTAACTGAACTAAGTAATATTGCATAGTACAAAATCACACATGAACACCAAGAGTGTTACCACACACCACTAATGAACATTCAAAAAAGAAAACTCAAATAATTTACAATGACATCTCTAAAAGGAGAAATATCTAGCAATGAATTTAGACAAGGAGGCAAAATGTGTTTATCAAAAACTACAAAACACTGCTGAAAGTAAATAAATGAAATGAAATGGGCAAACCATGCAAGAGCCCTCCTGTTTCTTGGGAGCAATTACTATCCTCCATTCTGGAATTGTCACCATCTGATTGGACTTCTGGTGGTCTTTGGTACTCACCTGGGCACTTCGGAATACATTCTTTTGACCATTTTATTTCGTTCTGTTCACTTGTGATGGAGCCTTAGAGAAAGGTATCTTAGAATTAATGATTAAAGGGCACGTGCGTGTGTCTGGCGTAATAACACAGGGATGCTAAAATGAGAATACACATGCATGTGTGTATGCATAGGTGTGTGTGTGTGTGTGTGTGTGTGTGTGTGTGTGTGTGTGTGTTTTGCATTGACATAGTCTTTAGGAGGTTTCCCCTGCTGCCCTTTGCATTTTATCAGAAGTGGGTTGGGCCGTTGGTTTCCCTGATCTTTTTGGTTTCTGGCTTTTTCTGTGCTTTGTTAATTCTAATAAATTCTCATGGTGACTGTGTTACCTGGCACCTCTCTGGACCTAATTTTTTTCTTTGTCTTTCTAACTGTTCTAACTATAGAGTCTAACTCAGAGGCCAACACTGCTTTTAGTAAGACTCTTAATTAATTTTTAACAAGGCATTTTTTTCCTGCCTAGGGTCTACCTTTCTCTGCATTTCTCCCTCTGAGACATCCATCCAGCTGCTGTTGGGCTGAAATGGTTGATGACTGATGTGGGTTCTTCCAGCTGAATGGGGTGGGTACCTAGAAATCTTCAGCAGGAGGGGTGACCCAATGGGCTTTAGTGAAAAGAGAAAGTCTCCATCTAAGGTTCTGTTTGAAGCATCATCTGAAGCTTTATGGCATTTACTTTTGCTCTCCCACAATAAAGCAGGAGAGAAAGTTTAGAATGAATGGCCCAAGCAGTACAACAAGAGAATTTCTACCAAACTGCCCAACATAGTTACCAAGCAAGTGGACACGGAAGCAAACAATCCTTTAACTTTTAGAAAAAGATCCCTGAAACCAGAGACTGTATATGATGCCAGCACATACCGGACACCTTAAAACAGGGGTAAGGAATAGACATCACCTACACTGACAGTTGACGGATTTTAGCATCTCTTCATTTTGGGCTTTCCCTAGTGTGAAGTCTATCTGGGCTCCAAGGCTGAGGTGAGGAAGAAAGCCTGCCTAGCTCTAACAACCCCGGCTGTGGGTTTCTGCCTAAACATCCTTCTTCTTACTTATACACAGGGAAAGGACATCTCCTGCCTCATCAGGAAGTCCAAGTGTGGCCTCAACCTTCACCCCTGGTCCCGTCACCTGCAGGGTTCGTTTGCATTGTATCCTTGCTTGCATTTGATGCCAGCTCTCCCGACTTCTCCCTCTCTCTCCACCCCCCACCCCTGGAATTGGATCAGGGCTCTGGTGGCTCTCTGTGTGTCCTAGTAATGATGTTTACTGTGTTTCACATTGAGAGAGCTGCCCAGCATGCCTTTACTTTTTTGAAAGTAGTTAAGGCTAAGCCCCAGGGGAAAGGGGCAGCACAGTGATTTGGAAAGGGCCAGGTGAACAAACGCCAAGACGTTTTGTGCTGTCTGCCTAAACACTCGGGCAGTTTTCTCCATAGCAGGATAGTCTAGATTCCACTCAAGACCACTCTGATGATTTCATGTTCCAGGAGCTGTAATACACTTAAACTCACTGATTAAAGCCTGTACCCATTGTCTAGCAGTCACCAATTATAGATTAGCAAAAGTACATTTGTCAGTTCCCCCCATGCACCTGCATGATGAGAACCAGAGTTAGGAGGGGTGGGGAGAAAAGGAGATTGGCGCCTTCTCTGGGAGAGTGGGAGCCTTAGAAAGTGAGAGAAGGAATAAGCCCTTGGGTTCATTCTCAGTTCACGTCCACAGACTTCAACTGCCTTGGGTGGTGTCTGTGGTCATCCGATTGGCCAGTAGTACCCGCATGACCCATAATGGGGGAGTCATGGCCTTAGGTGGACAGAGGTTATGGCCTTGATTTTAGAAACAGATTAAAGAGCAGTTTGGAAATCCACACTTCAACGGAATGCGTTTTGGCTTTTCAAGTGTGCTGCCTTTTAGAAATCGCTCCCTCTGGTGTCAGAAGTCAGTTCTTTCCCCTGGGTCTCTGGTTTCAGCTTCTCACACCTGCCCGATTGGTAAATGACACGCAGGACACGGGGCGGGGCCTGCGCCCTTAGGTGGCATCTCTCGGATTAGCAAAATTCTGATCATCTTCCCCAGAGATGAGAGTATGTGTTCCTCTTCTAAGGTGATTTTCCTGTCTTCAGCGCTTTTACGGACACTCATTTTCAACTTGCCAAACTTCAGAGCTCAGGTTGGCGGCAAGGAGAAAAAGGCTGACTAAAACCGTGTAGGGGGTTTGTCTCTCTGTTTTCTGAAACATGCAGAAACATGCCTCCAAAATTAAAAAAGAAAGGATGTGCAAAACTACAGGGGAAGACTGGAATTAGTGATTAGTTAAGAGAAATTTGCTCCTCCTAGGTTCATGGTGAGTTAATGGGACAGTTTTCACTGTCGTCCTGGGAAGGCAAGTCTCAGAACTAACTGTCTCCCCATCACTGGATGACCAAGCCGGAAGGGAAATTGAGCCGGGACTATCGCAGTGATCCTGCCCTCCAAGACTATGGGTCACAGCCATGGAAGCCACACTTAACTGTCTCAGGGATTCCCGTGTTTTACATTGGAGGTTTAATATTCCCTATGTAAACTACATTCTATATAAGTTCACAGTATTTGACAAAGTCACGTTTCAATTAGTTCTCAACGTCCACTAGAGGGCGCGCTAAGATTACTTTTTAACTCTAGCCCTACCCCATCAGAATGTCTAATTTGAGACCATTGGCAGCAGTAAGGCTATGATCTTTTTCTGTACAGTCTTAAATATATCCTTTCTGAAAATGGTTTCCTATAACCTATCTCTTATAGAGCCAGCCTACGGGGTTGGTACCAAGTAATCCGTGGCCAAAGATTCTAGCATTGCTTACTGACCCTGTTCCGCCGTCTTTCTTTAATGCATCTCAGCCGAGGGAGACTAGAGACTTGTGGGAACGTGCAAACCACACTTTATCTGCAAGAGGCAGCTACCAAGATCAGAAACTCAGCACCAGGAAGGAGTTAAAGAGGCAGAGTTTAAAATAAAGGTAGATGGTTTACTTGGAAAAGGGAAGAGAAAGAGAAGATAGACAGCTATCATAAGTTATTACTCTGTAAATATAGGTGTGTATATATCACTGTGTTACGATGCTTTTAATACTTTTTGAGAAGATACCCAGAAGAGGAATATCTGGGTCAAATGGATCCTCTAGTCCTAGTTTTTAAAGGAATCTCCACACTGATTTCCACAATGGTTGCGCCAGTCTACATTCCCAGATTTTCTACTAATTTTCTTAATGAGCCTAATGCAGCCCTTATTCTCTTATTTCCCTGCCTAAGGTCCCCTATCCCTATACTTTCTTTTTGTCTAATTCCATTGGATACAGTTTGCACCACTATCAAGGACCTGGCCTAGATCCCCAATCTCCCAAAAGAGTGTACAGCGAATATTTAAATAAATGAGATAAGTGGCATGATTTTAGGGTTCTCAGGACCAACACTCTACAGCGTTCAGGTACTCTGGCGGCTAAGACAGGGGATGTCTCTGGATCGCCCGTGTTTATTTAGGGGGTTAGAGTGGAAAACACAGGAAACTGAACAGACCTTCGGAATGATTCAAGGACTTTGAAAGTAACAAATTACCTTAACAAGGAGAACTATCTTAGGAGAAGATCTCCATGTTGCATTTCACTACTGGGTGAAATGCCTGCAGTTACAGTGTTTCTTTAGTTAATTGGAGTTGGAGCCAGGTGTCTTATCTTGGCCCTGGCCATGCAGCAGCCCTGCACGTGAGTTCAATCTCCAGTTTCAATGGCTCCCAGCGTATCAGTATGCTGACTATTAGTGCTGAGTGGGCATCATGATTTTATTTCCTTGAGTATGATCATTGTTGTGGGTTTTTATTAAGTTGACCTAGCTTCTTTCTATTCTTGGCTTATTTATTTCATTAAAAATGTTTTTGAACTTTGTGAAATGACTTCTAACGTTATTAAGGTCATTATTACTTTTTCATCCTTCATTTTGTGAAGGTATTATAGTGATCAATTTTGATATGTTGAATTACCTTTGCATTATAGGTTTAAATCTTGTAGTCATGGAGTAATAACTCTTAGTGTTCTGTGGAATTGTGTCTGCTAATATTTTATCAAATATTTAGGAACCAGTATTCACCAGGAATATTTATCTAGTTTTCTTTTTGTGTTTGTATCTCATTTTCTCTCTCTCCTTTCTCTTTCTTTCTTCTTTCTTTCTTTCTTTCTTTCTTTCTTTCTTTCTTTCTTTCTTCTTTCTTTCTTCTTTCTTTCTTTCTTCTTTCTTTCTTTCTTTTCTCTTTCTTTCTTTCTTTCTTTCTTCCTTTCTTTCTCTTTCTTTCTTTCTTCTTTTCTTTCTGTCATTATTGTTTGGTACCAAGGATCAAACTCATGATCTCATGCTTGCCCCTTAGGTTCTGTGCCACTGAGCTATACCCATGGCTTTATCTCATTTTAGAATTACAGTAATGCTAGCCATGCAGATTGAGTTTGAAAATGCCAAACCTCCCTGTGTGCCTCTTTTTTTTCTATTGTACTTTATTAATTTTGTTTATCTTTTATTTTTATTTATTACTTGCAATACCTAATGATTACATTCATGTAGGGAGCTGGGATGTACACATAACACATCTTCTTTTGTTTTGTGCACTCCTCCACTTTGACCCCTCCCTCCAGTTCTTGGTCCCCTTCCCACTTGCAAAAGATCTATGTCCCTGTTTCTGATAATCTATCTTTTATTTTGCCCTTTGATTGATTTATACATTGAATTTCTCATGCAAAAGAAACCATGTCATGTTAAAGTTTTTCTTTTTGATTTACCAAATATTTGGAGGTTTAATTGTTTCAGAAGTTCTGGGTAGAATTTCCCAGTGCAGCCATCTGCTCCTGGGATTTTTATTTTATTTTGATAAAGGGCTCTGATCACTGTTTTAACATCCTGACAAGTTATAAGCCTGTTCATATTTTTATTGATTCATGATTCAGTTTTAGTAAGCTCTCTAGTAATTCATTTCTTCTAACTTTCCAATTTGTTGGCATGTAATTTTTCAAAATAATCTCTTATAATTCTTTTATTTTGGATAAATACATTATACTGTCTCTTCTTTCATTTCCAATTTTAGATACTTCAGTATTCTCTCTTGTTTAATCTAACTAAGGGTTTTAAATTATATTGAAATTTTCAGGTTTGGAGGTTCATTTATTTTTTCTATTGTTTTCCCATTCTCTATTCCATTTATGTCTGTCTTACTTTTTATTATTTCTTTCCCCTGCATTTGGGTTTGCTTATTGTTCTCCTAGTCTATTAACTAAATTAGAATAGTTTAGATCTTTCTTCCTTTTGAATATAATCGCTGAAGACTATAAACTTCATTTTAGTACTAACTTGACAAAACCCCATAAGCTTTGCTGTATTGTGTTTTTATTTCTGTTTGTCTCCAGATATTTTCTAAATTCTCTCTTAATTTCTTCTTATTCCAATGGTTGCTTAAGAATGCAATTTTAAATTCCACATGCACTTTAGATTTTCCTCTTGTCTTTTTGCTATATTTCTAGTATTTTTCTGCTGTGATGAGGAAAGATAATTGGCCTTTGTAATCTTTTAAACTTTAAGACTTGTTTTTGTATCTAACTTGTGGTTTGTCTTAGCAAACATCCCATTTCTGCTTGAGAGGACTGTGTTACACTATTGTTGGATAGAGTATTCTACATTTTTCTGGTAGGTCCAGTTGATCTCTAGTATTGTTTAAATCTTCTGTTTTCTGATTTTTTTTTTATGATTGTCTGTCCATAACTGAAAGTGGAGTATTGGATTCACCCACAGCTTTTGTGGTATTATTTCTTCTTTCAGTGATGTCAATCTTTGCTCCATAAGTTCGGTGTTTAAGCATTAGGTGCATATGTGTTTACAATTATTGTATGTTCCTGGTTTATTGACATTATTATTACTGTTATCATTATTATATTACTAGTAATTACTACAGATTGATTCCAGAGCTTCTGCACTGAGCTCCATTCTTTGACTTTTGTATTTGCTTTTTTAAAATCAGGGTGTTGAACTTGAACATGTGATCTTCCTGCATAAGCTTCCCAGAGTACTGGGATTACAGACATGTACTGCCATGTCAGGCTGACATTTTTAGTTTTTTAATCTTTATGTAATATTTTGTGTCTTATGGGGCAATTTTGGCTTTGACACTATATTTAGTTTAGCCATTCAGCCAATCTATGTGTTTAATTGACGCACTGAATATTATTTTTCTAAAGTTGCTCAATTCTTTCCTTGTTTTTGTTTTTATTTTCTATTTTATTAGTATTTGTTTTCAATTCATGCAATCTACAAGCATCTTGGGAATGTTACATGTTCGTATGATAGTTTGTTTCCTTTTTTCCATCTTCCCTTCTGTGTCCCCCATCACCCAGAAATTTCCCTGTCCTCTTTTTCATACTTGTTGATATTATCTGCCTTGTTTCATGCTATAGCTTATAGTGTTCTCATTAATGGGACTTTTTAGTTCATTAATATGGCATAACTTTATTCTTCTGCCTGCTTCCCCTTTTTTTCCCTTCATCCTAGTTCCCTTGGGATACCTCTCTATTGCTATAAATCCATCCTATTGATACTTTGTATCCTGTATAATTTTTGTACTATGCCTCACTCAGATGAGGATACGGTATTTAAGCTCATGTTTCTGACTTATCTCACTCAATATTGTATTTTCCGAGTGCATCCATTTTCCTAAAAATATCTCAAATTTGTTATTATAACCAAGAAGTGTTCCACTATATGTAGATACTACATTTTATTTATCCAACCACCTATTGATGGGTATATAGGCTACTTCCAGGATTTATCTATCATGAATTGTGCTGCTATAAACACTTGTATGCAAGTATTGCTGTAGTATGATGCTTTAAGTTCTTTGGGAAGATACATAGCATGACAATAGCTGGGTTGTATGAAATTTCTAATTTCATGGCTTTGAGAAATCTCCATACTGATTTCCATATTGCTGGTGCTAGTTTACATTCCACTGGCATTACAGCCATGCCGGCATTTGTTGTTATTTGATTTTCTAATGATTGCGTTCTTTCTGGGATAAAATGGAAACTCTGAGTTGTTTTAATTTGCAGTTCTTTAATGGTCCAGAAGTGATGTGGAACCTTTTTTTTCCTATAGACCAATTGTATTTGCTACTCTCTGAAATGTCTATTCATTTCTCTCATTTCTTGACTGGATCATTCATTATAGAAGGGTTTTGCTTTTTTAAAAAGTTCTTTGTGTAGTATAGAAATTAGCCCTCTGGCTGAGAAATAGTTGGGAACCCTTCTGTAGGTTTTCTCTTCAATCTGCTGGCTTTTTTGGTATACGGAGGCTTTTCAGTCTGATGCAATCCCACTCATTAATTTTTGCTGCTATTTCTTGTGCAGTTGAAGTTGTAAGTAGAAAACCCTTTCCCCAACCTATATCCATACATATTTTACCTAGTTTATCTTCCAGAAGGTTTAATGTTTCTGTTTCAATGTCTATATTTTTGACCTGTTTCCATTTTAATTTAGTATATGGTGAGAGATAAGGGTCCAGTTTTGTTCTTCTATAAGCCAATAACCAGTTTTCCCATCACCACTTGTCAAATAGGCTATCTTGTCTCTAATACATGGTCCCGCTCCTTTGTCAAAATCAGATACTTAAATATGTCTGCTGAGATTTCTGTACACTTGCTTCTGTTCCGTTGATCCACATGTCTGTTTTTGTTCTGGTACCATGCTGTTTTATTACTATTGCTTTGCAATATAGCTTCCAGTCAGGTATTGCTATGATGTCTGCTTTGATTTTATTGGTCAGAACTACCTTTGCTATTCTGGATCTCTTCTGGTTTCGTACAAGTTTTAGGATTGTTATCTCTAGATCTGTAAAGCATTCTGTTACTATTTTCAGTTGGACTGCATTTAATTTGTACCATTTGTACATTTAATTTGTACAATTTTGGAAGTATAACCATTTGGACAATATTGGTTCTGACTACCAATATTAGTAGGAGTAGGAGACACCTTTCTATTTTTTGATGTTCTCTTCAATCTGTTTCTTCAGGATACTGTTTTCTTTGCTGTCTTTAATTTCCTTGGATAGATTAATTCCTAGATATTTTATTTTTCTTGAACCTACTGTGAATGGTATATGTATTCCTTTTATTTCTTTCTCTTAACTAGTTTCTTGGGTCAATGTATCAGTTACTATGTTGAAGAGAAGAGGTGATAGTGGATATCCTTGTTTTGTCCCTAACTTGAAAGGGAATGCTTTTATTTTTTTCCCATTAAATCTGATGTTGGTTTGTCATAAATAACTTTTTCATATTCAAGTATAGTCCTTCGATGCCAACTTGACTGAATATTTGTGTGTTTAAGTTAAATAGTCCAAGGAAAGGACCTACAAGTTAAGTGTGTTTAAGTTAAATAGTCCAAGGGAAGGACCTACCATTTTTTAAAAAAGTATTTTTCTATGTTGTAACACTTTGTCCCAGTTTTCCTTTCTTCCTGTTTTTTTGTGGGATTTTCTTAATTTTTGTTGGGACATTATTTATTTTAGTCACATTTCCCTATATGTACATTCTGTGTTTTTTTGTTATTATTGTAATTACATGCAATATCCTAGTTATAACAATCTCCTAACTTGATAACAAATTCAATTATGTGTAATAACTCTACTATTTTACATCTGTTTCCTCTCACTTTATTAATCTTGCACTAAGCACTTACCTTTGCATATCTTTTAATGGATATGTACGATTACTGTATGCTTTAAAAAATTCTATACAAAATTTACAAGTGATTTGGATATATTACAAAAATGTGAGATTCTGTATTTGTCTGCATACTTATTTTTACCTGGGGATTGGTGCATTTTCAAATTTTTTTGTGTTGCTGCTTATCACCTTTTTGCTGCAATTTGTAAACCTCTCTTCTCCTGTCCACATTACTTGGAGAATTTGTCTTGTGATGAACTCCAACAGATGATGGAGGAAACTTGAATTCTCCATCACTTTGAGTGTCATTTTTGGTGCTTATAGTACACTTGATTAGCAATTATTTTCTTTCCCTACGTTGTTTATCCTCTCACCTCCTTCTGTGCTCTATGGTTTCTATTAAGAAATCTGTTCATGATCTAACAACAGCTTCATTTTACTTTTGAGTAGCATTTCGATTTCAAAATCCCTTGTCTCTTTGCTCTGAATTTTGATGATTTGATTAAATCGTATCACGGGGCAGGTTTTTTTACGTTTATCCTAGCTAGCGTGTTTTTGAAATTCTTGAATTTTTATGTCTCCTTCTTTCCTAAGGTTTAGGAAATTTGGGGCCCTTATTTATTCACTTAGATTCTCTGCTCTTGTCTGCCCTCTGGTGGTCACGTGGTGTGTATGCTGCCCTTGACGGTGTTCAATTCCCGTAGGTTCTTTATGGTTCCTTTCAGTTTTTCTTCTCTGCTCCTCTGCCTCAGTGATTGTGAATGTCTTATACGTGAGTTCACTGGTTATTCTGCCCAACTAGGTCAGCTGTTTTGTCTCTTTTGGGAAATTTCTCAGTACAGTTATTGTTTTTCTGTTAGGAATTTCTCTTTGGTTACCTTTATTTTCTGTATCTTGGCAGATAGTATCATTTTCTTTATTTTCTTTTGAGACATGAAATGTGTAATTTCATTTAGCTATTTATCTATGTTTTCTTTTAATTTATTAATCATATTTGGAAGAAAATTTTAATTTTTTTCTGGAAATTCATATTTTTTAAAAATTTCTTTTGGTACAGTCTTGGAGAGTTGTTTATCTAAATTGTCCAGATTATCTTTTTTTGTCTGTATGTCTGTCTCATATATATACACATATATGAAAGATACTAGATTTTATATATATATATATATATATATATATATATATATATATTCTCAGTATTTGAAACATCAGGCAACTCTTCCATATTTTGAAATCTAGTTTTCTATATGGGGAATTTTCTTCATTTATCTTCACAAAAGACTCTGGAGTCCTGAAAGTCTTCTGGGTACCCATTGCTTTCTGTCTTTTGGGGGCTTATGTAGAATCTTTTATATGAAGTTTTGCTTCCTCTGGCAGCTCCCTGGCCTGGCGTCTGTGCAATGCTCTGGCCCTTAGTGGTTTAGCAAATTATGGTGCTGGAGCGCCACCTGGTGCTCTGTTTGGTACTGCAAAATGACGCACGTTTTTAGTTACTGTTTTTAGACCCCACCCAAGGTGGTGCCTGTTCCTGTCAGTCTATCGGTAAGGCAGAAGCTGGCTCTTGGGCAGTAAACATTAGACATAAAGGATTTGAATGTTTCCTCCAAATTGCACCGTGCAGAGTGAAGTGAGAGGTGTTCTGGTGAGAGGGTGGAGAGAATTATGAATTCTCCTGTAAGGTTTCTATGTATATGCATTTGTATCCTCCTGGGTGCAGGAAGTCGGTACGGATTGGTTTCTGATGTTCTCAGAGGGAATTTAGTCCATTTGTTAGCTCTGTGTCTTGTAGGGGAGCGAGAACCAAGGCTTCCTCTTCTGCCATCTCCTGATGTCATTCTGTCTCGCATAGAATGGTTATTTCTGTTTTTTAATTTCTGGGACTAACAAAATTATTTTTTGAAATGATTATGTTCTAAATTTTCATAAATAATATATATATATTTCTACAAGATGTCTGAAATGATTCTCCTTAAAAACATTTTATATATATATTTCTATAAATATTATATATACAATGATTATGTTCTAAATGATTATGTTCTAAATGATTATGTTCTAAATTTTCACAAATAATATATATATATTTCTACAAGATGTCTGAAATGATTCTCCTTAAAGTACGTTTTTGCATTTCTTTCAACTCCCCTAGTTCAGTTAACATTGTTCTCCTATGAGTTTTGTTCTTTCCACTGTCAACTTTAGAAAAACTATTTTTGACATCTTTTCACTTTTTTCTTTCATTTTTAGGTGATTTCCTACATTTCATATAAAAATCTTAATTACTTCTCATAAATTGTATTGACAGCCCTTCTCAAATTTTTCTTCTTCATTTACAACAAATATAAATTGACAAGTGCCTACGTGAAGAAACACATCTTGCCAGGTGTGGGAGAGTTTGCTTGGTCCTGTATCCATCACACCCAAGTGTTGAACAATATAGGACTCACTGTAGGTGCCAGTTCTTTGCACCAGGAATTGTTCTAAGCATTCCAGTTAAAACAATGAACAAAACAGAACATATGTCCTTGCCTTGATAAAGTGTACTTTCTGGTGCAGACAGTACACAAAAGACACATAAAAAAATAAATCATGTGAGTGAAGAGTGGTACAGTTTAAAACAGATTGGACAGGAACATCTTATTATGAAAGTAAAACTTTGAGCAAAAACATCAAGGATACAAGGGATTCAGTGAGAAGTGGCTGATAGAAAGAACTTTCCCTGTTGAGGAAGAGACCAGAGACAGAATGGATCATTTAGAATTTTTAAGGTCACTGGAAAGACTAGATACTACAAATTAGACTAAATGATATGGAGGAGCCGCATGACCTAATTTCCCTTTTCAAAGGATTTTTTTAGTTACCACTTAGGTGGGCAGGAGCATAAATGGAAAAGTGTGTCAGGAGCTATTATAATGAGCAAGACTAGACCTGGTGGTGGACATGGCTGGTAGCAGCAGAGGTGTTCTTCATTTTAGTTCAGACAACAGAATCCCATAGAGTGGGTGACCTTACAACAGAAACACACTTCTCACGTTTCTGAAGCCCAGAGACCTGTGATGAAGGTAACAAACAGCACTGTTGAGTTCTAGTTAGAGCCTTCTTCTCAAAGAGCGGGTGGCTAACTGTGCGCCATGTCCTCCCACGGCATTTCTTACTATGGAGGAGCTAAGTCTGCCTTAGAGACTCCACCGCCATCAGCTCATGACTTCCCAGAGGCTGTAGCCCTAGATACTGTCACCCAGGGGATTAAGGTTTCCGCATAGGACACTGGGGACACACAAACATGCGTTCTGTAATAATCATATTTTAATAAAATAGCAAAAGGAATTTGTTTATGGGTGTGGATGTGTGGGCCGAAAGAGAAAGGGTCAACTAATAAATTTTATTAAAGCAAAAATTAAGATACATGTAACCACTGCACAATAGGTTGAGTATCTGTGAGGTGTATTGTTCAGACCTGCATTTTTCAACTGGCTTTCTGGAAATGCTGTCTTTGGGAATGTCCTGCTGCAGACTTTGGTTGCACTGTGCTATCCACCCAGAAGTAAATAGCTGACCATCCCGGCCAATGGAGAACATTGTCTTGCTTCTTGTGAATCAATTAATGACACTAATTCAAAGCGATAACCTTAACTATATTACTACTACAACCTGATGTTGTAAGCAAAAATCAGAGTGGAGATTCCTCAAAAGCTAAAGATGGAAATTCCATTTCATCCAGCTGTCCCCCTTCTAGATACCTTGCCCAAGAGGTAAAAGTATCACATTAGAGGGATACATGCATAATGCATGCAATATTAATGGCAGTGTTATATATAATAGCTAATTCTAGAAAGAACATATATGTCCATCAACAGATGAACAAGTAAGGAAAATACGTTTATACACAATAAAGTACCATTTTGTCATAAAAAAAGAAAAACTTGAAGAATTTGTCTAGCAAATGGATACAACTTAAGAACTTAAGCGACTAAAGTCAGACACACAATCTAAAATATCTCATGGTTTCCTTTACTTGAGGAACTCAAAGTATACATACATACATACATACATACATACATATATATGTTTGTATATGTATATATTCAAGAGCAAAATGGAAAATAGATAAATAGGAGTTGGGGAGAGGTTCAGATGATTCCCAAAATACTTACTCCATTCTTTCAAAAAGACTTTAATATATATGCTGATGTGTTGCATTTACACTGCTAGTTTTTCTTAGTTTACTGAGAATAAAGTTTTGTACTAGTGTCACTTTGTTTTTTCTTTGTAGAACAAAATCTTGTATGTAGATGTTTGTTACCTACAAGACAGCAATACACTCTGTATTAACTATTGTTATCCTATTATTTTTAAATGAAACTTTGTTTTATTATTTTATAAAATAAAAAAACAAGAGAAAAGAAAATTATACTTTATCTGTACAACAATGGTAACATTAAAAAGGAAAGATAAGTATGGTTTTATGTTAAAAATAGTATTTTGAAGTAAAAAAGAAAATTCCCAATATGTGGCCATATCCATAGTCCGATCTTCTGATTAACAATTTCCCTTTTCTCCTGCTTTATCTTAGATGTTCTTGGCAGCTCTGTCATTTATCTACATTTGCAAGACATTAGGTGGGATCATTATGAAAACTTCCATCACCCAAATCGAACGGAGATTTGACATACCCTCTTCTGCCGCTGGTTTAATTGATGGAGGCTTCGAAATTGGTAAAGTTTATTTTTATTTTAATAACAAGGCTTGCGGAGAGCAAAGGCTGTCCATATGTGGTTGTCCCTCAAGGCCAATTTGCCAGTATCTGAATACATTTTTGGTTGGAATAACTTCTGTGGCTGTGTGTGAACTGGGCCTGAGGAGGTAGAGCCACGGCTGTGCTAAGCATCCTACAAGGTCCAGAAAAACATCCAACAACAAAAATTACCCAGCACCAAACGTCTGCAGTTAGAATATTGAAAAACTGTAATCTCAGACAAATACATGGCTTTCATGTTAACGTCATGTGAGGTTATGTCTTGCCTCTCTCAGTTTACCCAAGTGAAAACAAAGATTGATTTTTGGAACAAACTATGTTTGGTTCCTACTATTCTTAGATGTTTGAGGCTAGGACATTTTTTTTGTCTCAGCATTGAAGATAGTGTTTTGTTGTCTTCCACTTAATTTTATTGTGTTCCCCTATATTCATGAATATTGTAAATTTAAATATTACTGGTTCTTGTTTTATGAATTTTTCTGGGTTACTCAGTTTTTTGTTGCTGTGATAGAAAACCTGAGAAAATTAATTTAAAGGAAGAATGATTTATTTTGGTTCATGGTTTCAGAGCTCTCAGTTTATTTTATTAACATTTTGAAGTTGTAATTTGGAGATGGAATTTAAAAAAATTTTATTAGCTCATTTGGTTTTTACTATTATACAATATTGAGCTGTACTGTTTTATAACACTCAATGCTGAATGTGAGAAATCATTACCTGTATGAACCTCCTACATTTATACGCATCTCATTTATATTCTAGAGTCTCAGAAACTTTACCACCGCATGTCTGTGGCTGTCTTTTTCTATTTTACTATTGTTGATTGTGGAAAAATAATTTATTGAAGGCTAAACTCTTTTTTCAGCTTAAGAAAATTATTTTATATTTCTTTTTTGTCTTCTTTTTTCTTATTTCTTTCTGAAACAGTTATAAAATGAATACTAAGTTTTCTGAATTATTGTTTTACTTCTAACTTTCAATCATTTCTTTAATGTTCCAGAAACCTTTTCAGCTTCTGCCTACTATCTTCTCAAGTGGAGGTCTAATTTTGTTGGTTTTTATATAATTATTTAAGCTCATAATATTTATGACTTTTTTTTTTTAGTTTTCCAGTTTTGATTTTATGGACTCAAGATGTTGTTATACATCTAAAGATAATAGCTGGACTATTTTAGTTTCTCCTTTTAAAAAGATTTATCATAACTGTTTCTTCATGTGCTCAGTTATCGGCTGAATCTCTTTAGTTCTTTTCTGTCAAATTTCTTTTTCTATCAAATATTCAGTTATTACTTGGTTTCTATCTGTTCATTGTTATATTTGAAGCTTTTGATAGAACAAAAATTTGGGTGACCGCCTCCTTTTAGAATGCTCAATTTATTCTGGCTTTAATCACTGTGCCAGGCACATAATAGAAGTATAAGAAAAGGCTGACAGTGCATGACTAAGTGTATTAGTGGGTAGTTTCCTTCAGGTAGGAAGATTTTCCTTCCTTTTTTTCCCCTTTCAATACAACCTAGTCAATTTGAATTATTCACTAAAATTCTGCCTCAATATTGACCACATGTTTCAAGTGATTTCTCTAGTATCTAAAGCCTACTCCAAACTTTTAAAAATCCAATAACTTGTGTGGTGTTCATACTATTTATTAAAAATGCATTCTACTTATTAGTAGTACCATGAACCTTTCCAATGCCTTGTTTTGTTGGTGAGTTTCATCTCGATTAAGCTATCTAGTCTTTGAGGAAATGTACCATGTTTGTGCTCCATTTGCACCCACTTGGGCCTTCATTTTTATTGGTCACAGTCACTATTTGCTGGGATGGATCATGCCTTTATATTTTGTTCTCTTTGTAGGGAATTTGTTTGTGATCGTGTTTGTAAGTTACTTTGGATCCAAACTGCACAGACCGAAGCTAATTGGAATCGGCTGTGTCATTATGGGAGCTGGAGGTGTCCTGACGGCTTTGCCTCATTTCTTCATGGGACGGTAAGTGTTAAACACCTCTGTGCCATTCATCCTCATGGTCATGTGCATTAGTAGTACAACCTCATTTTTATTTGAAATTGGCAGTTTTGTGTTTAGAGAAGAGTACTCAAAAATACGTATAGACATGGAGCATTGTGGCACATACCTCTAATCCCAGCACTCAGAATGCTGAGGCATCATCTTTGATAAAGGGGCCAAACATGCTCGCTGGAAGAATGACAGTCTCTTTAACAAATGGCGCTGGAAAAATTGGCTGTCCATATGCAGAAGACTAAAACTAGACCCATGTCTATCACCATACACTAAACTAAAATCTAAATGGATCAAAGATCTAAATATTAAAACAGAAACACTAAAACTGCTGGAAGACAAAGTAGGTGAAAACCTCAAAGATATAGGGGTAGGAAGAGAATTCATGAACAAGAACCAAAGTACACG
>PVJX010018345.1:0-36719 GCA_004027295.1 Dolichotis patagonum
ACTTCTCAAGTTGAAACAATCATCCTTTACACTCTCTATTCACATATTTGTACATGTGTATATAATTTAGATATATACAATAAAAACTTAACCACATAGACACTGCTACCATGGAAAACATTTTGTATGAAACGTTAAAGGTACTGAAAAAGTAGTTGAAATTTTACACAGAATTTACTAATTTTTATGAATTGCCACAGAACTAGTGTGTTTAGGGCATGGAACCTGTCCTTTTGCACAACCTTCTCTCTCTATTCCCCTGATCTTTAGGCCTCTCTGATGAAAACTCAGAGATGAGAATTGATTCACATTCTTTCAGGTTGACCTCACTTCGTATTTTTATTCAAAGAGTTAGCTAAAGGTCAACTAGATTCCATCTTTCCTAAGCGAAAACTCGTCCCCTTGATTATATAGAAGATTAATAAGAAGAAAAGTATGGAAAATAATGTCAAAAAAGGCCCATGGATTTGAGACAGTAACTTAGCAAATATTATATTTTCCACTTTGCCTCAGCTATTTTTAGGGAAATAAAATGACTTGGAGACAGAATTATTTTGAAAACCTGTCAGATCTGTGTCTTCCCTAAATTTGATGATACCTTTTGGTCTATATTTTCACATTTGTGTTACATTTTTATGTCACCAATTTCAATATTGTGTTAAAAATTATAATTTGAGTTATATTCTATACAGCTTTCTTAAAATACGTTTCTTTCACTTACCATTATTCCACTATTATCAAGACACCCATTGAGAAGCATATAACTCTAGTTTGTTAATTTTATCTGCTGAATGTTATTCAATAGTGAGTTACTATCTATGTATGTACATAGGTATCAGTATCTTCATGCAAAGGTACACTGACACATTTCTAACTTTTCTGTACCCTCAAATTGACGCATGGACATAGTTAGTGCATAAGTCCTTACTTGTGTGTTTGTTTTCCTGAAGACAGAAGCACACCTTTTTGTAGCAGTACTGAGATGCCTCAGGGTACTCCAGTGTGCAGTTACATTCATGATCAGGACTTGTATAGAAATGACTGCTGCTTCTTCATATCACAGTGCCTGGGAGAAAAATCAAGGACTAGGCAAAATAAGGTGCTCCTCATTTTGAATGCTTTGGCTCTATCATTTCTAGAAGCCATTCTATGACTACCTGAAGAATTATTAAAAGCACAATTAGATCCATCAAAGAAAACTAGGCACCTCTTCCAGAACAGAAGTTGGCCCTGAGGCCATCTACTTTCTGAGCATGTAGGGGTAATTTGGAATTTCCCATGCTATGCTCCTCTACCTCCTGCCTGCCACCTCCGTTGTGACGTTGGAGGGTAAGGATAACACTATGGTAAGAAGCAGCTGGGAAGGGATTTGGAGGGCAGAGATTACCAGTCTCAAGGTGCAACTCAGGTCTTTAGTCACAGTGGGCATTGTTGACTCTGCATGTTGACACATTCCTGAGAGATGTGCAGAAAGCCCATGAATTTAATGAATTATGTAATATGCATTTGCATTCACCAGAATTGGTGTTTACTGATCAGTTTCTAAAGCAAAACAGAAGCATGATTTTTAGAACTTAAGGTGAGAAATAGCTGATACAACAATCCTTGTCTTTCAGAATGATTATTTTTTCTTTGACAAGTTGTAAAAAACGGATTTGGTTTTAGTTTGTGTTTGGATGGCCCGGCAAGCCTCATGCAGTCATGGAGGCAGCTGAGTCCAGTGTTTGTGATCGGCCTGTTGTCTCGCACTGGGATTGGTGGTGTGAGTGCTGCATCCACCCAGGGGCAGGGAGCCTGCACACAATAGTAGGGAGAGAAGGAGGTGTGATGCTCCTGTTTTGCCCTTTTCATTCTTGTCCTTTGTGGCCGCCATGAAAGGCTACCCATCAGCCATGCCACCCTGCCTTGGAGCCAGCTGAGTGTGGTCTAAAACCTCCAAAAACTGTAAGCGAAGTAAGTCTTTTCTTCCTTCATTCTGAGTGTCAAGTGTTTTGTCTCAGCAAGGAGAGAAAAATAACCAAAATGGATATGAAATTGATGAGCTGACATTTAGTGAAAGAGTTTTTACCTGACACTTTCCAAGACATGAACATCCACCGTGGCACCTGCAAGGATTTGACGACTCTGAACAGCAGCTAGGAGATCTGCAGAAGGCCATCACCTATCGGACTTCAGTGACAAGGCCTGCAACTTCTTGGGAGGATGTGGGACAGAGAGGCCATGGAAGAGGCCATGGAAGAGGCCATGGAAGAGGCTCCTAGCTGTGGAGCCCTCAGGAGAAG
The DNA here is from genome assembly GCA_004027295.1 of Dolichotis patagonum. Taxonomy (NCBI): domain Eukaryota; kingdom Metazoa; phylum Chordata; class Mammalia; order Rodentia; family Caviidae; genus Dolichotis; species Dolichotis patagonum. The sequence continues at coordinate 2,283 of PVJX010018345.1, forward strand.
CTTACCCATTAGGTGTGATGAGAGAGGTGGTCAGACTTTGGATTCATCAGGAAGCTGAGACATGAAGAAGGTCTCACTGCAAGCCCAAAGCTAAATAAACCTTCCAATGAATTCACCCACAATGGAATCCTGTCTACAATAACAACTTGGGTTTTAACCCAAACTGTCAAACTCCAGGGCAAGGAGTGAGGATTCTTAGCTCATTATTGGAGTCTTGCTGTCATCATGAGGGCTCCATGGGGCATCTGTAGGTGACACTGCCAGCAGATGCTGTGAGACCTATCCCTTCACCTTCCCTCTGTCAACCTTTCTCAAGGCAGCAGCCTCTGTCCCCAGTGCTCTGGCCTCCTGCTGATTTGGCATTCTTTTTCCCCTTGCTTCACTCAAAGTCTTAAAACAAGCAGGGGGGAAGGCAGGTTAGTTGTCAGTTGGTCCAAATTCTTATAACACTCTTTCTTTCACTGAATTCATTTACTCATCTGTTCATTCCTTGTTTATTCACATACACTGTAGATTCATCTTATACATTCACATACAGATTCCTATGACAGTGTTGGGTGGGTACAGTATGCTAGTCTCCAGCCTGGGACAGAAGAACAAGGATACAATGGGCACTGAAGCGTTGGATCACAACCCCTGTGCTGTCCCAGGTCTTTGGAACACAGTGGGAAGACGGCAGATGTGCCGAGGTAGTGGCGAAGTCAGAGCCAGGCTTGGGAGTGCTCCAGGCACCAATGGAGGGAGGTGAGGAGGAGAAGGGAAAGCACGCTTCAGCAGCTCTCCTGCTCCTGGGTGCAGGCCCCCAAACTCTGCAGAATCGCATTGCACTGAATGATGTGCTCTTGGTGTTTACTCTGCAACCAGCATCCAAAGGGGCTGGACGAGGACAACCTCTGCAGGAGAAAGGGCAGCTGGCTGGCCTGGACCACTGGGAGAAGCACGTGTACTGAGCACGCTCGGTTCTTCTGCCTGTTGGAGGAGATCACCTCTCACTTGTCCTCACGTCCCATACTGTCACATAGCTGGGTGTTGCGGGGAAGGCAGAGGCACGGCCAGGGAGCTGCTAGGTCCTTGATTCAATACCCACATTTAAAGGCCCTGAATTGAATGATATGTCCCTTGAGAGAGTGTTGTTATCATTTCTTCCTAGTACTCCATTCGCCTTTTCTTCTGCTAATGTCCAAGTCAATACATTCCCATTAACACCGAGCTCTTGGATGAAGGTTGACAGTTTACAGACTGCTTGAGATTCCATTTGCAGTATCTCTGGCTTGGTTGGGTCCCCAACCGCATGCATGCGGGCTGATGAAACTTGGAATAATGTGGGTGTGCTGGATTTGACTTTCTCCTTCTTCCTCCGGGTAAGCTGGCTGGGAGCACTCAGGAAACCTCATCAAACCTCAGCACCTCTGTCCTCGTGGTGCAAGGAGTTCCAAGTGGAGGCATGGTCCTTCCTCTTGTGTTTAAACTCAGAATCTGAGACCAGAATTTATGCAATGTTGTTCTCACATTTTGCAAGAATAGTGGACAATATTAAAATCCTGGTTCCTTGAAAATTAGAACCCGATTTAGTCCCTGCCACTTCCTAAGTGTAAAGGATGCTCATTGATATCTGGGGATAAGAGATCTCCACCTCAGCTGCAGGTGGATGAGAGAACCAAGTTGCTGTGAGACCTCCAGTGTGACCCCTGAGGTGCGAATCACAGGAATTAGGGTGGCAGAAGAGTCTCCCAGCAGTAAGCATTGTGGTGCAGTGTCCAGGCCTCTCCTGGCTGGTCTCAGAGCAGGGGGTCAGAGAAGGCCTTGGTGTGTGCAGACAAACCATGGAATCTCCTGGAAACCACACTGGAGAATGACTCCCCGGTAAAGCGGGAAGCCTGTCTGGTGTCTGTGCACTTCCCTGCCTGTTAGCGCTCTGTAATTCCTCTTCATAGCCAGGATCCCGGAGGCTCCAGGCTCAGAACTTCTTCGTTTCACCTCTGCACTGAGATTTAATCATAGAAAAGCCCCTGTGACTTGGATCTCCTTTTAATTTTTCTCATAGTAAAAGGACACTGCTTTGCCTTGCATGGGAATGATGCTGAGTGTCCTTTTGAAAATTTTTAGACTGTGAAGGTAACTTGATTCAAAAACAAAATTAACGAAGTGGCTGAATTTGGGGAAATACTCTGTGGGTGATATTTTCATTTTCTTTGCTTTCTGTGTTTAAATAAAATATTAACAGAGTGCAAAACATGTAAGACTCCACCTTTCTATCCTAGAGTTAATTCCTTTGCAGCTTAGCCAATTCCTGAGCCCCAGAGCCTGGAATACAGAAAACTGGTGACAGGAGAGGCAGATCTTGACCAAGGGAAGGCAGATGTCCAGGGACATGGTAAGGAGCAGGGAAAGTCTGTGTAAGGACTTCAGCAGCTGAATAATGAGACCAACATTAGAGGGGAGAAAGGCCCATGGAGGATAAACGCACCGCCAGACTGAATGATGACAAATTTAAAAGAGATGTGGAGGGGAATAGAGGGTAAGTGTCCCTGAGAAAGGAGGGCCTGGGTCCAAAGTGAGAATTGGAGGTGCTGCATTCAAGAAACAAGCATGCCTAGGTGTTCCCCAGTGTGGACATAGCGAAACGCCTCACTCCTCTCTCCGCGCAGGCATAGGGGCGCCTTCCTGCTACAGGGCCTGAACTATCTGACGTGAAGGGCGTGAGGCTGGGGTGAGGAGCTTCCCTCCTACCAAACGTCATTTGAAAAGTATTTGTTTCACACACACGAAACAATCATCTGCTTTAGCAAATACCTACCAGCTTCAAGAAACAATCACACCGCAGCCCTGGTGGGAGCAGGTGTGGGGGAGGTAAAGGTGGGAGCCTAGGGGGGTCCTCACTGAGCCCCCCACCAGAGCCCCTGAGCGCTGTGGAGGGGCACAGCGCAAACTCAAGATGCAAATGTTCTGGGTGGGTTGGCGTGTTCTTTGTCCTGTCTCCTGTGGTTTGGGAAAAGAACAGGGATGTATTGGAGAGTTTGCAAGTAGAGAAGATCCTAATTTATCTGCTACCGCTGACTCTAATTGTCCCTTTGGGGAAATCTCCTTTGTCACAGATGCTATGTAACACAATCCAACAGAGCAGTCAGGAGAGAACTGCACAATATAGAACTAAATTAAGGGCTTGAGTTTTCACACAGGTCACGCTGCATCCATCAGTCCCTGCACCAGCACTAGGGACTTTACTAGTGGGTTTCTGCCCCGCCCACAATGCTTATCTCTGCGAGGAATTCCTCCCATTGCAAGCACAGGATTGCCTCTGAAATCCCGAGAGGACGGCACCAACCCTTCCACTGTCAGTTGCTGATTGAACCAAAGATGAGACTGTTGGCTAGGCCAAGGCAGTTGAAAATAACCACGGCAGACGGCGTAACCTGGAAGCAGTTTAACTTTTAGGGCTGGCATTGCCATCTTCAGTTACTTGGAAGTTAAAAATGAGAAAACAGAACAGAGAGGAGAGGAACAATGACAGAAAGAGTGAGAAACGCAGGGATGTGGAGGGAGGACACACAGCCCCCTACACCCTCTGCATAAAGAGACAGAGAAGCACATGACGCATCCCAAGGAGACGGAGACTTGAATCAGGAAGTGGGGCGTCCATCTGGCTACAGATCCTAGAACCATCTTGGCACCTGAGGTTGAGTATGTCCAGCCATACCCTGCCCATCAACAGTACAACCTACCAGGGGCTCTGAGAGGGTCATCTGTGTCTTTTCCATGTCTCCATTTTCCTTTAACTACTTTGCGTGCATTTCTCTTACCTGTGTTTGAAAGCTCTCTGGGTCGTATCTTTTATGATGTTGCCTCTCTCCTTTGCTCTTCTCTTCTTTGGTCACAGCTGAACGTTCTCACCGCTTTCTCTACCTCCATCCTCCTGCCTTCCCCTGTGTGTTTTTATTCTGTATTGGTTTCACTTATTGAGAAGTCTGTTCCACTTCAGTGATTTTCTTTGCCCCTTTATCTTCTCTGACAGGCATGGAAAGGACTGGACAAGGACTGTCCACAGGATGGAGAGGGAGGATGACGTGAGTGTATCTGAAGGATGGATGCACGGCCAGAGCTCCCAGCCCGGCTGCTCTGGGCTGCATGCTGAATGAACTCTGTTCTGAACACTGCTGATTAAAGTGAGTTTTAAATCTGTAAAAAAAAATTTTTTTTGTCTCAAAAGAAGACAAAAATAAAACAAAGCAAAACCCTTCCAGCAAACAGCCTGGAAATGCAGACCTCAGTGGCAAGGGCAACCCTGAGCACCCAGCAGAGTGGCTCTGAAGTCAGGTTTCCCAGCGGCCCGGCCAATGCAGGCAGCTTTGACTAGTTCTGTCTTCATGCTGCTGTCACTTGGGGAAGAAAATCCACTCAGTGCAGAGCCGAGAGAAAATCTCTCTCTTGATCAGGTATTATCATAAGCCAGCCTTCAGGCAGGCTTGTAGCCCAAAACACACACTCGCTCACAGATAACCTCAAGCTGGCAACTTAATGAAAAGTGGCCCTGGGTGGGCAGAGACCGGGGATGAGCCAAGTCCTCCATAGAGGGGCTGTCTTTAATCCAGAGCTCATGCAATTATCAAAGAAAATTTCCTGAAATAGAATCTGGAAGTCAAAAGTCACGAGTAGCAATTGAGGAAAGGAACCCTGAGCTGAAGTCAGCAGAAATAACAGAGAGTAGATTCATGTCTGCGGCAATTCAGATACCAGAGTCACCAGACACAGAGCATGACACATGTGTTTAATGGAAATGCAAGTTTGAAAATATAAGCATAAAGCAAGAGAGCATAAAAATACACAGAAAGGAAATAAATAGAGCATCTAGAAATACCACACATGCATACAGCATGTAATTAAAATTAAAAGCTCATTGGATGGAATCAACACATTAGATTAAAGTGAAGGGAAAATTACTAAAACGGAAGTGATTCTGAATAAGTCAAACAGAATACAGAGCAAAAAGACAGTGTTGGTGAATAGGAGAGGATGGAGGAGACAGCAGAGAGGGGATAATCCCACCGGAAGGAAAGGAGGGGGCAGGAAAGGGGAGAGACAACATCTGAAAAGATAGGACCAAGATCTCCAGAGCCTATAGAAGCAGCATATGGGGCTTTAAGAAGGACAAGTGTGTGTCAGGAAAGAAAGCACACAAAAGATGTTTTCATATATACAAAACCAAGGAACGCTAATTCAAACAGAAGTAAAGTGATCGCAGATGCAAGATCTGAAGTAAAAGAAAACATAGCAGAGTCTGAGGCTCAGGTGCTTGTCCAGACCGCCTGGCTGTCCGGCTGCCCGGGCCTGTGGTGCTCCGCCTCGAGGTCTCTGACTTTATGGCAGGTGGAAGTGACAGGTGTTCAGAAGAAACTGCACCTGGGTGTGGGAGTCTGCATTTTGATCCTCTCCCAGGCCAGTGGTTTGCAATGTGATCCCATCGGTGATGCCAGGCAGCAACACCAAGTGCCGCCCCCAGGCATCCCTGAGACCAGGAGGGGGCGCAGCACTCTGCCAAGGGCTCTGCCACAGCCCGTGACGTGTGGTGGTGCGGTGTCCTCTGCGCAGTTTTGCAGTTGCGCGATTTTCAAGTGTGAGGGCTGGAAGCCCATCGTCAGCTCCTGAGCATCTCTGTGAGAAGCTTAACAATTTGGTTCTGAAGTTAAGACAACAATGACAACAGAACGATGAAGTTGCTCTATTTGCTCAGTTCTTATCTATATCTGAAAGTATGGCAGTTTCATGTGGTTCTACCTACTAAACTGCAAAGACATGGAGGACACAGCCTGTGAGCGAGAGAGGTGTGCTAAGATGTCCACTAAGATCAGCTTTGTGTCCCTCTGGGAAGTGCACAGGATGTGAAATCACTCTTTGGTGTGCTATGATGCTCTTCTTCAAGAGGCAAAACAGAAGTGGTAACCAACTTCATTTTTTAAAATTTTTGCATTTTAAAAAATAATAGATACAAATAACTAGCTCCTGAGCTGATGGAGAAAAGATTCCGAATATGCTCAGCATACCCTGAATCCAAGAAAGCAGAGCAAAAATGTAAACTGTAAGATACATAAAACACATTCATAAGAGAATGGAAATAAACTTGATTATATTGCAAATGATATATAGATGTTCTAAGTGATCTGTTTAAAAGAGAACAACTGTCAGGCTGGGTTAAAAACCATCCACTTATCTGCCACTTAAGAGTAGAATTACCAGTACTGTAGATATAGATGAAGTTAAGTGGATGAAAAAAGACTTATCAAGAAAATACTATAATCACTAAGTAAAGCTATGATAATCATAGGAAGAGCAGATAAAACAGATTCAAAATAAAGGTCAGGTAAATAATGATAAAATGTACAAATTCATAAGACACAGTCAGCATTACTACGTGAGATGGTCTCGACACCGGAACCTCACTACACATAAACAAACAGACTGGAGGTGTCAGGTAAGGTTGGTAACAGCAGTGGCTTTGGTGATGCCATTGCTCCCAAGGGAAAGTGTTTGATGTTCCTTCAAACAGTGTGGTAGTTGTGAAAAAGTGTTAAAAATACTCCATCAGCCTAAGGTCATTGCCAAACATCTTTCATTTGTTAAAGATGATTTTTAAAAAAAATCTTAAGTAGATGTTGGATTCTGTGGAACTGTTGATTCTCTAAGTACTGAGATGATCAAATTATTTTTCTCCTTTAATCTGCTAATGTAATAAGTTATGTTTCGAGTGTATTTGTAACTGCTCTTTGAAGCAATTTTATCTTGACTGCTTTAAAACGTTGTCAGATAATTCTAATGTCTCTTGTATGATGGTATTGTCAGAGATCTATTGTCTCCTTAAATTCAGTTTTAAATATTTGTGATTCTTGGTGTGATGAATGATTGTTGAAAACTGTGCACTTTGGGTATTACATTATGAGACCCTGGATCTTATTTAAACTTTCATTTACTTGTTTTTTTCTGACCCTTCTATTGTTGGTGGGGGCGCTGTTTGGCTGGGATAGTTCAAGTTCCCCCTGGCATCTGTTGAAATACAGCCCCAGGGTTCTACTGTATTTATGGCCATGCAGGGTGGGACCTCTGACCATCCAAGGGTTCCCTGGGAGTGCTCTGGCTTGAGTAGTATCAGTCTCTCATAGTTGTTTCCCACAAAGTTCCCACTGGACAATCCAGAACTGAACTGAGCTGGCCAGAAAACAAGAAGAGCCAGGGGCAATGTGATGACATCTTCAAAATCTTCATAGTAAAAGACTCTTAACCAAGAATGGTGACCCTCCTAACCATAAATCAAGCCATGCCAAGTGAAATGCTAACTGGACTCCTTCAAGTGAAATGGAAGGCTACTGGACGGTAGCTCAAATCCAGACACAGAAATACAGAGAGTCACTAAAGGTAGTGCACAGATGTTATGAAAGTCAAGATAAATATGTATTCGCTTAAAATCTTCTCTATTCCTGTTTGAAGAAATATTTTAACTGTAAATCATAGGTTTCCAAAAAAGAAAAGACTAAACTCATAGACCAAATTTCCACTGTGAGAAAGTAGAGAAAAAAAAACTCAACCCAATGCAAGGAAAAACAAGGAAATAATTAAAAATTATAGTTATTAAATTTAGAGGGGAACAGCGAAATAGAACTAGATGAACCAAGCACTGAGTCTTAGAATGATCAATAACACTGACACATTAGCTACTCTGTCCAAGAAAAAGATTAAACTTGCTGAAATCAAGGATAAAAAGAAGGTCTATCATCACCAATCTGAAATAAAAAGGCTAATGAGATATTCCAAGAAGAATGTATGCCAAAAATAGATAACTTAGGTGAAATGGACAATTCCTAGAAATACACAAATTACAAAATCTGAGTAAAGCTGAAGCCTATCATCTGAAAAGACCTGAAATAAGAGATGAAATTAATGTTGAAAAATCAGAGATACAGCATAATGATTGTGGTCAGGAGCTGTGTATTATATACTAGAAAATAATTAAGAAAATAGGTTTGATTTTGTGCTTGATGTTTGTGCTATCTCACTGTGTATCCAAATCAAAATCTTCTGTGCATCTGAAACATATACAATAGAAAAATACTGGGAATATGCAACAGAAAAGGGTCAGGTTCAAATGGCTTCACTGGTGAATTCTGCCAAACACTTAGAAGGTTTTATCTTTCATAATTTCTCTCAACACATGGAAGACATTGGAACACTTCCCATCTGATTATGTGAGACCAGTGTTGGTCTGGTAATAATTTTAAAAAACATAACAGAAGAAAATTATGGACCAGAATTCCTTATGAATTTAGACAGCTAGAACTACAGTTTGGATATGGTTTGAGTTGCCCTTTTAAGTCTTCATGAGCTGTAATTTCTCATTGTGGGATATTAATTTGCTAAAGTCCAAAACTGAGACTTGTAGCTGAATTACTTGTAGCTTTGTTGTATGTTATATATGTTATATATAATGCATAATATGTACTATTTATTTATATATAATGTAATTACATATATTATATACTTCATTAGTACATTTTTATTATATAATTGATTGCATATGAATATATAATTGTTTTGAAAGGCAATATATGTGTAATGCATATTGTAGAAAAATTGCTGTTGGGAGTATAAAATACCATACTCACTTTGGAAAATGGTTTTACATGTTTTCAAATGCTAAACATGTAGTTACCATATGATCCATGAGTTCTACTTCCAGGTATGTTTCCAGGAGAATAAAATGTATTGCTACAGCAAAACTTTTATATGCATGTTCACAGCAGCATTACTCGTAACAGCCAAAAAGAAAGAAAGCAGCTCCAGTGTGTAACAGCTGATGAATTGATGACATTTATCAGTCATACAGGGGAATGATGCACTAATAATACCTGAAGATGGGAGAATCTTGAAAACAATGCATTGCATGAAAGAAGCCAGATACAAAAGTCTACATATTATATAATTTTACTTAAGCAAAATGTTCGGAATAAGCAGATCAGTGTTTGACAGGACTGGGAGGGAGGACGGGGAGTGATTGCTAATTGGGGAGTCTCTTTTCAAGGTGACAAAATGCTCTAAGATTAAATTGTGTTGGTGTGAATGTACTAAAAGCCACTGAGCAATACACTTCCCATTGTGGCTCTCATCGCATATCAAATATATATTAATACAGTTTTAGAGAAAGATTATGTGTGTATGTGTGTATCGAACTCAGAGATCAAGTCCATAAAGAGAATCATACATATACGCTCAATTGATTTTCAATGAAGATACCAGTAATTCAATGGAGAAAGAATAATACAGTATTTTAACAAATGGTGCTTGAACAGTCGGACATCAAAATTGAAAAAATGAAGCTTGATCCTGATCTTGTAACATCTATAAAAATTTGCCTTGAAGTGGGCCGTAGATTTAAGTGTAAAATCTAAAGGCATAACAATTATTTAAGTGAAATATAAGGGGAATATTTTTCAAGTTTGGCCACATTTCTTAGCACCGTAAGTCACAAACCATAAAGAAAAATTATTTGTAAATTTGACTTCATTGAAATTAAAAACTGCTCCTCAAAAAACACTGTTAAAACGTGAAAAGATAAATCAAAGACTGGCAGGAAATCATTGGAGCATATAGCTTATGAAATTACATATCCAGAATGTATAACTTCAAAAACTTAGTGAAATTTTATACAGAATATTTGTCCAGACAATGTACCACAAAAAGGTATGGATGCTGAACTCATGAGTCATTAGAGAAAAGCAAATTAGTACCATAAAGAAATGCTACTGTGTGCTTGCTTCAGTGACAAACAATGAAAAACAATGCCAGTAGATGTCAAGGATACAGAGTAAACAGAACTTGCATAACCTATTGGTAGGAAATAAAATGGTAGAGAAACAATCTGGAAGAATTAAAAAAGAAATAAAGTTAAATATATAAAAATTCAGCAATCCCTCTTCTATCTAACTATTCATCCAGGAAGAGTTAAAACTCATGCCCACACAGAGGTTGGCTCATAGCTTTATAGCAGCTTTGTAGCTGGAAACAACCCAAATTCCCACTCCTTGTAAAGAGATAAATTAGCCATTGTGTATCCATACAATGAAATACTGCTCAGCAACACAAAGAAATAGGTCTCCAAAGTCCTCCGCTAAGCAAACAAATCTGGACTCACAATGCTACACACTGTACACTCCAGCTGTGTGACGCTCTGGGACAGATCCAGGTGAGGTCTGCTGGGCCTGGTGGGAAGCGAGATTGATTGTCAAGGTGCCTGCAGAAGCCGGGGGCGGGGGGGCTTGTGAATGTCTCACTTTGGTTAGACTGACACACCTGTGTGCTTGGCCAAGATCCATCAAGGTGCACACCTAAAAGGGGTGAATCTACCGGATGCGGATCATACCTCAAAAAATTTGATTTTAACAAATCAGATCTTGATTATCCATCCCATGTGCAAACCATCAATTCTACCTGGGTCATACATATGAATAAAAGCAAGTCTTGAAAAGATAGTGTAAGAAAGCATTTCATGGAATTGGGGTTCTCAGAGGATTTTAATTGAGAGATGTACATACAGACGCAAGCAGAGACACACAAACTGACATACAAGCACATATATCTCTTTAACCAGAAAAGAAATAAAAACTTCTGCTTACAAAAGATACTAAGAGAGTGATGAAACAGCCCACAGAGTACAAAACTTCTGAACCGCTTGCAGCTGGTAATACATACAAGCTCCCGAAGGGCTGCAGCCCAATAAAAAGCACAGAAAAAATAAAACAACAAAATACCAAAACGAGTACTTACCTAAAGAATCCAGTCAGCGTGACAATAAGATTGAAAAAATGTTCAGCGATATTATTTAATATGGGAATGTGTATGTAAACCAAAAATTACCACTTTTATCTTGTCAGATAACACCAAAAAGACTCACTGCTGAGGATATGGAGCATCTAAATTCACATCTGAAAAGAGAGCACAAATTATCACAAATACTGTAGAAAGTTGATTTCATCTATAAAATAATGATAATTTCTCTCATATATATATATATATACACACAAAATGTACATATAAATGTCTATCAATTTTACTTGGAATAATGTTAAGCTTTAAAAACTACTAATGCAGAATTTTAAAAGTTAGATAAGATATTACTGACAGAAATAAACTACAGCTAAAACACAACATGGGTGAACCCTACAAATTGAGTGAAATCACTCAATTTATTGAGTGAAATCACTCAATTTATTGAGTGAAATATTGATATTAATATTGAGTGAAATCATTCAATATTATCATTCATAATATATATTCTCAAGAGAATCAGCACAACCAACTCAACCTTGATCAAAAAGAGCAAAACTGAAGGCATCATAACAACCAATTTCAAAAAATACTACAAAGTCATAGTAAAAAAAGCAGCATGGTACTGGCATAAAAATAGACAAATAGGTCAGTGAACTAGAACAGAAGACACATAAACAAACCCACACAACTATATCCATTTGATTCTTGACAAAGGGACCCAAATTATATGTGAGACAAAAGACAGACTTTTTAGCAAATGGTGCTAGGAAACTGGATATCCATATGTAGAAGAGTGAAACTAGATCACCATCTCTTATACTGTACAAAAATCAATTCAAAATGTATCAAAGGCCTGAAACTTTGAAAATGGTGGAAGAAAATATAAGATAGTCACAGGCACAAGCAAAGACTTCCTAGATGGACATCAACAGCACAGGGACTAAAATAGCAAGAAGTGAAAAATGAGACCCAGAAAATTAAAAGTTTTCTGCACAGCAAGGGAAACAATAATGTGAAGGGAGAGTTACACAGTGGGAGAAAATCTATACCAGCTGCTTTTCCCACCAAGCATTAATATCCAGAATATATAAAGAAATAGAAGAGCATAGCATACACACAAAGACAAACGGGCCAATGAATTGAAGATGACATTTACTTGAGTTCAGTTCTCTAACAGCACGTGCTGGTGAGGCTGCAGGCAGAGGGAACTCTTCTACGCTGTTGGTGGAAATGTGAGTCAGTATAGCCATGAGAGAAATCAGTATGGAGAGTCCTCAAAAGCATAAAAATAGAGCCACATTTGATACAGCTGTGCCACTTACTTCCGGTCAGCACACTCCTGTGAGAATTAGTGGGTGACTACAGAGATACCCTCATACTCATGTTTGTTGTAGTGCAGTTCACAAAAGCAAATGTAAGGAAATGGCCAAGGTGCCCATCAACAATGACTAGAGAAGGAAAATGTAGTACATATGAAAGGAAAATTAAAATTTTAAATAAAAGCTGGCCAAGAAATCCTGCCAAGAATGGCCACCAAAACCAAACGGACATGTCTGTATCCAGACAAGACTGGGAACAGAACATTTCTTCCTTTGTGTAACTGATGGCCTTGCAATGCAGCCTGAAAGGTTTAAACTCTTTTGGCGACCCATGATGTCACCCAACCCTCCAATCGTAATGCTCCAAACCTGCCTCTGTACCTCCTACTTACTCTCCCTTTAAAAGCCCGGGAGCCACCCTGGCGCGGCTAACTCTTTGGGGAGAAATCCCAGCCACACGCAGCAGGGTAATAAACTACCTTGTAAACTTCCTCAGTGCTGTTTCTTCCTGTGTCCAGCCCGTTTTCCATAACACAGGTAACACAGTGGCATATCATCCAGCCATCGAGAAGAAAGAAATCATGTCATCTGCAGGGAAATGGGTGGAACTGGATATCGTCACGCTAAGTGAAATAGACCAAACACAGAAGTCAAGCACAGGTTTCCCCTCAGACACGGAAACTAAAAAATACATACAAAAAAAGAGATGATATGGATGTTGGCAGATGATTATTAGAAAAGGAAAAGGGGGTTATGGGAAGGGGGAGTTTAGAAGAAGGTGTGAAAATGATCACCTTGTGTTACATGCACCCACAAATGTGCCTGTTTAAAATGAACCCCACTGTTCTGTGTAACTAATGTGCACTGATTTGAAAAAGAAAAGAAAGTTGTAACTGTGAGAGAATAAATATGGTACTTTACCTGGTCATAGCCACAATTTCAGAATGTTTGTATCTATTGAAACAACAAATTTTATACCCTACATATGTATAATTTTTACCAACTATATCTCACTAAAGCAAAAAAAAAAAACTCCTATGACTCTATAGCACATAAGTTCAGAAACAGTCAATGCAAATTTGTACCATTAGAAGTCTGTACAAGGTTACTTTTAGGGCACACATCTGGGCAAGCTTGGGAACCTGGCATTCTGGTCATTTTCTGTTTAGGGACAAAATCACTAGATATGCAGATCTCTTCATTTGATAAAAGACCTTTGACTGGGACCCCTGTGCTCTTTTCTTTGGTAGCATCACTTCAACATTTTAAGAAGTTTGTTTTGAAAGTCCTCCTCGGGACTTGCCAGCTGCTGTGGATAGAGTCACTGTGTTCACACTCACCTACCGTGTGGGGGAGCCATGGCTGTCCCCCCACCCCATGCTCAGTCTCAGTCCAGAGGGCCGTCACAGCTGTATGGCATTGAGGGAGGATCCTCTCATGGGGCACTCTTTTCCCAGGATCCGTGGTTTACCAGGGGTTCTCCTGTCTGCCGAGAACAGCGAGCCCATGGGAGGTCTGTCATTCATCAGCTGGTTTTCTGTCCAACCAGTTTTTACCCATTTCAGAGCCACTTACACAGTGAGCAGGCACAAGTATTGATGAGGCCAAACAACTAAAGGCTGTGCAGGGGGTCTAACAAGTAGAGACCAGGAGGCTTGGTGGTACGTGGTCTCAGGCCAGATTCCAGGGCACCAGCAGACCCCTAAGGAGGGCCGGCTCTGTCTGGCCCAGAGACAAATGCTTTCTGGGTGTTTCCAGATCTGCAGCTGATTCATTCTCTCCTGTGTTAACTGACACTCTGCGCAGACGCTTCCCTCCCTCCATTTCCCCCACACCCACGCCTTTGGGTGTTACAACATTCTACAGAGCTACAGGCAAAAGCTGCTGGAAAAGTATCCCCTTCTCTAGAAATGGGAGCCTGAATTTCTTCACTCGCCTCTGGGATGAGGAGCTCCTAACCCTAGAGAGCAACATTTGGGAAAAAGGAGAGAGAAAGAGGTGCTGGAGAGGAGACAGGGAGAGTGCTTATGTGGATCTGGAAAGCGGAAAGCAGGAGTTGCCCCTTCACAGACGGGGCAGTGGCAAGCTGAAGGGCTGATGGTGCAGGGCAGCCAAGCAGACCCAGGCTGGGCACCTCCGTCTCCAGCAAGAGTTCCGCGCTGCTCTCCAAAGGAGCTCTAAGCAGTGATGCATTCACTACCATGGCCCAGGGGGCAAGGCTGGGCCAGTGACAACCAGAACTGTGTGGTCCAGGCTGCAGTGATGTCCCTGATGAACTGGACTTCCACACACCTTGGCCCAAGAGGGGAACAGAGCCCACTGACAGTATGACATCATGTTTCTGGTGATCTGATGTACTAGTAGCATTGTGTCAAGGTTGGCTGGATGGAGAGAAAGGAAGGCGAGGTACACTGCCTTCCACGTGCCTGTTTGACAGGTAGGACTGCACCGAACAGGGATATTTGCTCCTTGTTCATCACCAGGGTGACAGTGGGCTCAGCGTCTACCTCCCAGGCTCAGCGTCATGGCTCACACGTAGATGTCCCCTTAAGCCTCATGTGCACACAGGTGAGGCTTTTTGCAGACACATAGGGTGTGTGAATGCAGACTGAGGGTGTGAGGTCTGGATTAGCTTCCTAGTAGGGTTGGCATAGCTCAGGTGTGGCCGAATGGATTTACTGAGGAGGGAAGCCCTGCCCTGTGTGTGGGTGGCACCAATCAGTAGACTTGAAGCCAGGACAGAATATAGAGGGGCAGAAAGAAGCCTGCCTGCTGCCTCCCACCTGCCCTGCCATGGGTCCCCTCTCTCCTGCTGTGCCACCCTATCGGGAGTCAGCTGACCCTAAACTGAAACCTCTACACACTGTGAACTGAAATAAACTTTTTGCTCTTTAACTCGTGGGCATCAAGTGTTTTGTACCAGCAATGAGAAAGTAGCTGAGACACTGTTCCACAGAAGCTTGCTTAGTTGATGAAGCCTGGGAAAGTGCCCATGAAGACTCTGCCAGGCGAGCCAGGTGCTGACCATGCTGTAGTGAAGACACAGGGTCCATCCACACGCCAGCAAATCCCGTGTGGTCAGTGGTATAAAGGCACACAACATCCCTTCCTGAAAATGGACAGCTCTGATGTCTCCCTATCCATCTGTCTTATATTCTCTGTCCCCTGAAGATGCTGCTTATTATTATTTTTATGAATACCTTCCTAGTGAAGAGAAAATTAAATATGCATGTGTTTTAAAATTAAACATACATAACAGAGGTCTAAAAAATGCGTCAGTGGAATCAATGACTCAATCTCTCATGAATATTTTAATTTTGCGGTGGCCCAGTTCGGGTAACTTAGGTAACATGTTTTGTGTCTTTAAAGTGAAGAAGAAAGGCTGAGGTCTGGGGTAGAGCTGGAGATTCCGCGTGACAATCCCACACCTAGACGTCTGTAGGTCTGCCCATTGTGGGTGTACACACGCGCTTGTGTGTGGTGAAGGAGAGGGATGAGGTGTCTAGAAGCTTGAGGCCTTCTAATTGCCTTTTACCTTCAGCACTGATGGAAACTGCGTATTGTAAATGATCTGTGGTCTCCACGAAGGCTTGGAAAAGTTAGCCCCTCTTCCGAAACCCTTGAACTCACTTCTCCTGCAAATTGGTGCCCATGAGAATCATGGAGTGGGGTGAAAACACAACAGTGCCTTGACCTCACCCCACAGAGTCTGACCTCTTTGCTCCTGTTCTGGGGGTGCCTGGACGTCTGCATGTTCCAAAGCTCTAGTGAGCAATCCAGTGGGATTCAAAACAAGCTTGTTGTGACTTTGCTGCCCGCAGTGGGTAACCCGGGAGAAAGGTGCCAGGATCCCCGCATCCCAACACTTGTGGAAATCTCTCAAACAACAGCAGTTTCTTTAATACTTTCTTTCTGTGAAAAGCTCAATGCCAGTTTTTTGCCATCATCAAGTTGCTTTTTGTACTGATGTAGACAATGCCAACTCTGTTCTATGCCTCATCATTCACCCACAAGGCCAAAACAGCTCTTGGCAGTGCCCACAGCAGTGTGCCTGCTAATCCTGATGGCATGGCACAACCAAGATCTCACCCGCAGGCCTGGGTGGAGCCTTGGATTGTGCATTTCTCACAAATCGAGGGCGGCTGCTGCAGGTCTGGGGCCCACACTGTGAGTAGCCAGGGCCACAGAGCACTTCCTTTGTGTTGGAGGGTCCTGGATGAAGGAAGCCGGGTTCAGTCCCATGCCCCTGTCCTTCCCCCTTCTCCAAACCATCGCTGTGCAGCAGTCACTCACAGGGAGTGGGACTCAGCTCCCAGGAGAAGCCTGCAGAGATGCCTCTGCTCCATGCCCTTGCGCCTCCTTTGCCCTCCCAGATGGAGTTGCCTTTCACCCCTCACTGGTCCATTTGTTCCCTAAACTTTCCCCAAGGAGCAAGTGTGTGCTCCCAATTTGCATCTTGATGGAGAACATAAGAGAAAGCAAGAGGGGTTCAAGTTGGGGTCTGGAAGCTGGTATCACTCCTGTGACTGGGGAGATAGTGGTTTCCTGGCAGGACTTTAATAGATCTTCATAACCATTAGTCAGAAAGATAAAGCACCAAGTCATTTCCCTCTGAATGTTTTTGAGTTACACTCAATTTTATTTCCAATGAACCAAGTAACCATAATTGCATTTAATTACTGCCACGTCACAAGATAGGTACTATTTAATATTTTCTTTTTCAAAAATATGTGTTTCTTTTACAAGCTTTAAAAATGTATGTGAAAAATGAGTGTGATGTTTAGAGGTTTTAGAACAAATTAAACTATCTCTCACTTAAATAAATAATACCAGGCTTCCCACTCAATACTTGCTCCTTCCTAACTGGAGCAAATTAAGTTAGCGCAGGGCCCAGGTGTATAAATACTGTTTTGCCCAATAATGAAGCTGCTCTAAGACAGGGGTAGTGAATTACAATTGATCCTCATTATTCATGGATTCTATGTTTGTGAATTTGCCTATTCACCGAAATTTATCTGTAACTCTCCCCCCCAATCAATACCCAGAGCATTTCTGTGGTTGTTTGCAGTTGTGCACAAAGCAGTAGAGCTGCTGAGTCCTTGTGGTAAATACTCTCAGCCGAGGTCCACCAAGTGGGGGTCTCATGGAGTTAACGGAAGGGTGAAGACAACGGGGGCCTCGTAGAGTGGCTCATAGGCCCAGGCTGAGGCTGCCAGGACGAGGTTGAGTCCCAACTCCGTCCTCTGTCACTTGGTGGCCTTGGGAGCCAATAACTTACTTTTGAACCATATTTGTTCTCTCGTAAAGAAGTTAGACTTCATCAGGATGAGTTGAGTTTAGGACTCAGAACGCATAGATAGATGAAACGTTCCCTCTCTATGGAAGTCCCTATTAGCAATTGCTCACTAGCCACCAATCCGATGCTCACAAGGACTTTAGCGAAGGCAAGAGTGAAAATCGGCTATGTATTCTTCCGCTTTTCAGTATGCCCCGAAGGGCGAGGCTCTCTAGTCTCACTGCGCGTCATGAACAAAGAAGAGTTCCATAGCGCCTTGACCAGTTCAGGACGTTAGACCTTCTTCCTGCAGATTTGCACATCCATCGGCCTGTGAAAGCCTCTGAAGTGCTGAGCAGGGTACCAGGGAACTTTGTTTAATTTGGTGTTTCCAAACAGATTTGAATACCTAATAGATTATTATTTTTCAAGGAACCTTTGTTACTATTCCACAGAAGAGTTGATCCTAGGGACATGCAGGGAAAATGATCAAAATCTTACTCATGACGCAGTGCACTGCATCAGTCAGGGTTTCCTCAAAGCATTCAAGCTTATGAGGTATGGTTCCCCGACATGGTGGAGAGGGTGGGTTTGGGCCTGATGGTTTTGGCCTTTAGGCCTAGGTCTGTCTCGTATAGGCCAAAGGACCAGGCACAGTATCTGGCCTTTCAAACTTCAGATCATGTGTGAGGGATCAGTTGGTCAAGCCGCAGGGGTGACGGTCAGAGACAAAGGGTGCAGCGTGCAGCATTCGGTGCCTGAGTGATGAAGGAACCGGGGTTATTTTTATGGGGAGTTGCCCTTGTCTTCCAGCAAGTGGGGTCCTGTGGCATCCTCTGCTGCCACCAGGGGGTCATGCAGAAAATCTTGGAGCTGTCAATAGAGAAGATTTATTTGCTAATGTGGCATAAAATCCTTCCAAAACGGCAAGAAAAGTTGTGGCCCGAGGACATTGAGAAACAATAAATATATATATTTTTGTTTTTGTTGTTTACCTGGCTGGTTTGTGCCAGTCTGGATGGCTTGGTTTAATTTATGCATTTGGTGATTAATATCAAGGACCAGCAAAATGATAAATAGTCCAAGCACAGGAAGAATGACCTAGAGTAAGCAAAATTGCAGTGTATGCCAGAGCAGCAGAAGTGTGTTCAGACAGCCCTACTATGAAGAAGAATAAATGGCAGAGTCTTTATTGTGGAATGGTGGGGAACGTGTCGGATACACATGGCGCAGCCCTCACTAAAAACAGCTTAAGGAACTAACGTATGCATCAACCAAAAATGGGAGAATCTGCTAAGTCACGAAAATGACACTGAAGGACTCAGGAGTTGAGGATTTATTTTATTATTGTCTCGTGGAAATGGAATTAGCCTTTTAGTGGCAGCACATGGAAGGAACAGTCTCTTGCCCCAGCAATGAGTGTAAAGTAGGGAGTAACGTGCAGAGGAGGCAGGAGAATGAGAAGAACAGAGCCTTGTCGGCACCGCTGCTGGAGTGCGCGTGCGCCCCGCACACCCACTTTCAGAGTGTCTCAAGCTGAGCTGTGTGTTCTCTGTCCGTGTCACACTGAGACTCTCCCCAGGGCAAAGCAATCCTCGGAAATGAGCCTCACGGGCTCTGTCCACCCCTCTGCCCATTCCATCGCCCTGAAGATAAATATATCTTGAGTCCTGTGACATGTTCTTCATATGTGTATGGCTCTTATTCGGTCTGGCAGGAAACTTCCTGAGGACAAAAATTGGAATTTAAAGCCTTCATACTCTGGGAACTAGCAGAGATCACATCCCAGCACTCAGTACCAAGAAATATATTCCTGTCTGTCTGGGTTTACTTGCACAGACAATGAGAGACAGTGTGTCTGAAATGAGAACCGTTAAAGCAAACCTCAAGAGCAGCCCAGGTCCATACGTAATAAATATTTATTCAGTGGCCTTAAAACCAGCACAAGTTCATCCCTCAGTTCACATTTGCTTGAGAACATTTTTACTCTTTTGGTTAATATGCCTTTTTAAGCCCTGCTTTCAATTTAGGTCAGAAAGATAAAGAGGTGTGTTTCAGAGCCACTCGGGGAGCACTTCCAGCCCAGTAAAAAATGCATAAGCACGCAGAGCTGATTTGGGAGAGGGAACGAAGGCCTCCAGGCCCCCAGGTGTGCACCCCTCTGGGCAGAGTACGTCTGCTCTCTGCAGAGAAGTTCGTCCACCTACTGTCTCCACAGAGCCTGAAAGTGTGGGTTTGCCATCCCTTCAGCACAGGGAGAAGCACTTCTGAGGCCAGTGCCATGGAAATGGAAGAAACTCTCACCAGGACTAGGTGCAGCACAGAAATCGATTTCTCAGGGCCTCCAACCAAGGAGAGCTCCTGGTCTCCTGGCACTTTCAGCCTCTTCCTGCATAGCACAAGTACAAAGACAAGGATCTTGCGGATAACAAAGTGCACTGCACATTTTCAGGCTGCAGCTCACAGTGACCTGGCCCCATTTCTCCTCCTGCCTGGTGAGAGCACAGGCCAAGATGGCACCCTCTCAACGTTTCCTTCTGAAAGGCAGCCTTTCTTCTTCCACTCCCCAGTCGTAGGAACTCTGTTGCAAATTCCTCAGAATCCTGCCCACTCGAGGGATGGATAGGCCCGGGTTGTTAATCCCAGCACTTTCAGACATAGTGTGTTCATCAAGGGACAGATAACACCACTTTGGGCTGGGGAAGCAAAGGTGTCATTTGTGTAGGTAAGGTGTCTGCCTCCGCTGTTTCTCAAGACACTCCTTGCTTTGCAGAAAACAATGAGGACAGTGTCACAGTGAAAGTTCCCGAGACAGTTGCAAGGAGCCCAGGTAGCCGGAGGAGGCAAGGCTGGCCTGTTCTGACTAATCTAGCTGGCTTGTCCTGCCAGCTGTCCTCTTCCTGCAGGCATTTGTTTGATGTGGGATATTGCTCTGCTATGGGAGTCATGGTCCTGGTGGAATGTTGTGGTCATTCATGGGGAAGGGAACCTAAAGAATCTAGATATGCTTGCCACACTCATTAGAGTGTTCTCTAGCACATTCTGGGTGGTGCACACCTAGCAATGTCTTTAGTATCGGTAACCATAGAGTCCCTTCTTTTATCCAACACTTCCATGGAAGCAGTCAGCCTTTTCCACATGACTGCATTCAGAAATTAGATGATATTCTTACATTAACTTGGGCATCTCCTTAAGGGAGAAAGTTATCATTTTTCTGTTCTACTGTCTGCAGGACTGATCCTATTAATCTCTACAAAACGATCAGCAGGATGATCTAGTGACCTTAAGGCTGACCTCCAAAATTGGTGGAGCTGAGGAGATTCAGTTATCTTTTCATATAATGTGAGGGTCGCTCCTTGGATGGACCTCTGTATTGGTCTTCTTACCTTTTACTGGGACAAAATACCCAACACTGACAATTTAAAGGAGAAGAGGTTTATTTTGGCCCAGGGTTTCAGTCCATGGTTGCCTGGCTTTAAGACGGAGATCAGGGTGGAAGGGCATAGTGATGCAAAGCTGCTCAGCTCATGACACCCAGGTAGCAGAGGAAGAGCCCGCGAGGACGGGGCTGGAGGCTAGCTGCAGCCCATATTGCCATGCTCCCATGACCTTCCAGACACCTCCAGAAGTACCTTCATAATCCTCTGGGTATCTTTCCGGCCAGTAAAGCTGTTGACCAGATTAACCATCCCGACCTCCCTCAGGCTATGGTCCTGACTCAGAGGTTTCCCTTTTTGTAGTATGACTTTCCCTGTGGTCAGTGGTGCAAGACAATCAGAAAAACACTAGCTCTGGGGTGGCCCCTCCAATGGCACATGTGCTTTGAACAACAGAGAACTGCTCGGTTTAGGTCAATGCACAAAGCTAAGACTTATTTTGCGTGTGCTCAGCGTCAGAAAACGCGGAGACAGGATTGTAAAGGGGGATCTTTGGTTGTACCTGGTCCGCTCTCTCTAAGCACTGAACAGCAGCAACATGCCGGAACTAGCTCCTCCACTTCCTGTTAGGAATGATGGTGTCCACACGATGCCACTGGGGAGCAAACGAGATCTGAACACTGTACCCCGTGATGCGTAGCATGTGGTAAGAACTCAATAAACTATTTCCAAGCCGAAACTAAGCTTCAGTCCCTCAGATGCCCTGTCCCTCAAGCGCGCTCAAACCCATTTTCACAGTTTCAGATATATGTTTGGAATAGTGTGAGTTGAAATGTAAGTCACATGGTGGATAAAAATAAAAGTGTGGGTCTCTGAGATAGTACTTAAAGGAGATAGGAGGTAATCTATACAACAGAGACGTGCAAACTGCAGCCTGTGGGCCAAATAAAGCTTTATGTCTGTTTTTGTAAGTAAAGTGTTATTGGAACACCAATGTGGTCATTGTTTTTTACTTTGTAGCTGCTTTTTCAGAAAGCTTCAGAATTGCACCATTGTGACAGAGTGTCTGCAGAGCGCTCAAACCCAAAGCATCTCCTTTCTGACTGTTTGTTGATAACTCTCTGGCCTCTGCCATGGCACAGCTGAGACTGCAATGAAATGAGAGGTTGGCCTGTGCCCATTTCAAGTTTAGTGCCTTACTGGGGACTAAACCACTGTGAACAGGGAGGGCAGTTTGATTTATAACAGTGGGAGCCCCAGAAATTCCAAACTGTGGGTGTGACTTGCTATGGAGCTGCTTAGTGGGTTTGGAGGTTGACACTGGAAATAATTCACTTAGCAGTGGCTAATGCATCTTTTCATCAGTCTCAGTGTCCTTCATGTATTGAGCACCAGAGAAGTGCTGGGTACTGGGGACACAGCGAGGAAACAAACTTAGTTTATTCTTTCATGGAATGCACATTACAAGGGCAAAAGCCACAGACATTCACTCTAAGTGCTAGAGGCAAGATGAACAATGTAGACAGAGTAAATCAGGAGCTGTGCATTAGGTCATGAAGGTTCTATTTAAGGAAGGCCTCTCCTCAGAAGTGATGCTTGAGGAGAGAAAAGAGGAAACACGACTTGCAAATGTGCAAGCTCAAGAGCATAATGGGAAATCATCTCTTATGTGAGCTATAGGATTAGTGTCATTACAACTCATAGAATAAGAGGGATCATGGTAAAGGGCCCTGCATTACACTGGTCAAGGGAATGAAGAGTGCAGCTACATTTTATTTTAAGGGCAATGCAAAGTTTGAGGTGCTTGTGCTTTAAGGGATCACTTCGGCTGAGTTTGGAGAACAGATCATATGAGTCAGCACAACCCACTTGGAATAATGCAGGACGCTTGAACGCATAGCTGCACTATGTTTTCCCTGGGCACTAAGTGCACGTGCAGCCCTCACTGTGGCTCACTAGACTATGCAGCTCATCCAGGTTCCGTCTATATGCAGAAGGGCTCGATAAAGGGTTGCTCTCAGTGCCTCACCAGAAGTAAAAGCCTAACCAACGGTCTACAGAGTCCTCTGCTTATTCAAAACCATCAAAGGACAAAATGGTAGATTCAAGGGAGGTGACACAGGAGTACTGGTTTTCCTGTGGTGGAGTCTAGGAATGAGATGGGGCTACCATGCAAAGGGGTAAGGAGGATGGAGTGCAGGTTGTGGAGAGAATAGTTAGAGGCTGTGTGTGCTGCATCCCAAGACAGCAGGGCCCAAAGATGAGCTCCCATCTGTAGACTCCTCTCCACTGACTTCTGTCAGGAGCTTGGGAGAAGATCAAAAAAATGAAACATCAAAAACCTCACTCAGAATTGCAATGGTCACCAACGGAGGCACCAAGTTGCATGTAGACTCTGCATTCCTCATGCACGTGGGTTTTGGATGCTGGGGAGAGAAACTAAACCCTGTTGCCTGTTGGGTACAGGTAGAGAACAGGTAGAGGAGAATAAGAAGACTTATTGCTGGAGAAACCGCAGGAACAGACCGGATCATGTGTCCTATGCTTGGAGAGGGGCAGAATGGCCGGGAGCACTCATCTTCTAAAGGTAGGGACAGACAGGGCTTTGTTAAGACTAAGAGTGGACCAGAAGAAAACTGAGAGAGAAGTCTACCCCGGGAAGGACAGGAGTGTGAGGAGATGATCACTGTAGGCCAGACCTGAAGCACTGGGCAGAGTGCAACAGTTAAGAAAGACTTTCAGAAAAACCACCCTATAGCAGAAAAACAAGGTAAAACTTGAGTAACTGGTACCAGTATCCATGGCAAAAACAAAGTCCAAACACATCTCAAATATTGGCTAGAATGAGCTCTTCCCTATCGAGTCCCTTTCTAGCAGAAGGGCATTTCTACCTCTGGACATAAATCCTGGACATTTACATCATCCCCTACAATCCTCCCTGTGAGAGTCACAGGTTTAAATCACAGTTGTGAGGCACTGAAAATAATTTCCAAAAGCAAAATGATCAGCTGACACGGCTCAGGAATGACTCATGTTGGAAATAATGTAACAGAGACTTAAAATAACTATGATTAATATGTCAAAGGCTTGTTTGGAAAGGAAGAGAGCATGCAGTACACCTGGGGGCCAGTTCAAGAGGGAGATTAGAAATAAATATGAGGCAACACAGATAAGAAAGTCCTTGGGTGAAGTCATCAGTGCACTCACCAGGGGTGAAATCAGCAAATGGCGAGATAGGTCAACAGAAGTGTCAGAGACTAAAATTTGAGGATAACAACTGACAGCACAGAGCAACTCCATTGGAGCAAGATCAAATGACCTAACATGGAAGCAAACTGAATTCTAGAAGGAAAAACAGAGTGTAGCACAAGAAGTGTAAGGAGAGATTATTACTGGTAATGTTCCATAAGTAACTAAATACATAAAACCACATGTCCAAGAAGCTGAGAGAACCCCAACTATGATAAATATGCAAAGAGAAAAACAAAAGAAGAAAAATTTTGAAAACTCACACTCCAATATATTCTACTCAAATTACCCAAAGCCCAAGATAAATAGAAATTCTTGAAGTAATTCAAAGGAAAAAGATTCACCTGACATAGAGAGGAGGGAAAGGTATGGATACGGAAGACTTTTTGTCTGAAACTATGTAAGTCAAAAGACAATAGGGTGAAATCTTTCAAAATCTGGAAAGTAAAAGTCTTTTTGTAATAAAGGAAAGATGCCTGTTTTTCAAATAAGTAAAAAAGAAAAGCCAGAAAATTTATTATTGGTTATCTTAAAATAAGTGTACCAGAGTATTCTTCAGGCAAAACAGAAAGAAATAAAAACTTCCAGAAGTGGTTAAAATGAAGGTAAACACTAAATGCATTTGTTTCCAGTTTTGATTATTCTATGATAAAATGACTATGAACAGCAAAAGAAATAGCAAGGTTTCATGGATTTATAACATATGTGAAAGTAATGTATCTGCCAGACGTGGTGGTGCACACCTGTAATTCCAGTACTCTGGGAGGCTGAGGCAAGAGGATAGCAAGTTTCAGCACAGCTTGGATGGCTTTTTGACTCAGTGAAAGCCTGTCTCAAAATAAAAAATAGAAAATAAAAAAGGCCTGGGAACACAGCTCACTGTGAAGAGCCTCTGTTCAATCTTTAGTACTACAAAAACAATACAAAAAAAAAAGAAAAATAGTAACAAAATTAAAAAGTAAAATGTATAACAATAGCACAAAAGATTGGTGGAGAAATGTGAACTATGGAGTTTTAAGGTTCTTATATACCCACCCAAAGCAAGGTGGTACTGTTAGAAGACAGACCGTGGTCATTTCAAGTCTACATTCCTAATGCAACCATGGGAACCCCACAGGAAGCTGCAAGGCTTTTGCTCTGCTCTTGAATTCATGACGTTGTCTCCTTGCTCCTCCTGGTCCACGTTACTTCTTTTCTATGGGCGCCAGCGGTCTGCTGCTCGTGATCCAAGCTTTTGGAGCTGCCTCTCCAAGGGAGCATCTGGAGCAGGTCTCATTAACGTGCATGGAGCCTTCTTGGAAGTGAAATATGTCACCACCAGTCATTTCATTAGAGAGGACTTCCCAAATTGCACCATCTAAATAGTCGTTTAATGCCTCATCACTGTGCTTCATTTCCTTTAGAGCACCAATTCTCTCAAACAATCGCATTTATTTATTTATTTATTTATTTATTTACCTCTGTTCTGCTGCCCGCTGCTAGACTGTAAGATCCAAAAGGCGCCAGAGATGAACATGTCTCGTTCACTCCTTGTCCCCAGTGCCTGGAATAGAGCACGACCATGGCAGACACAATCAATAAATGCTCACCAACTTATTGACAGGTGAGTGAGTCCTGAGCCAGGTGAGTGATAAATGAACTCTTGCCTAGGACCGTAGTTATGGAGGGAGAGAGACTTACGGTAAATTTTTTTTTTTTTGCATTAGTCCTTGGCAGATAGAAATTTGTTGTACGTGAAATGAAAAGGAAGTACATTTCAGGCTATTGGAGATCCCACAAATAAAGACTTGAACACATGAAATTAAAGGCTGTGCAAGAGAACTGAAGGATCCCTAGTCACTGAAATTTGCATCCCATGAGGGAGGAATTTGTGTAAGTCTGAATTGGGGCACACAGTGAAAGGGCCTGGATGTCTTGTTTAGGAATTTTGACACTGTCCCGGAGGCATGGGGGAATCCTAAGGATCTTTGGTCTTGAGTATGAGAAGAAATGACAGTGTTGAAAAATAATTCTGCAGCCCTTGCAGGGGACAGAGTAACAGACGCTGTGCACATGAGCGGCAGCAGCAGGGTGAGGCCGTGGGGAGGGAATGTGGGGAGACGGAGAGGTGTGGCTGACACGCAGACTGCCTCATGAGATGCGGAAGAGCAAAATATCAATGGTTTATCTCAAGATCAAAGTGCAAAGATTGGTGTCACAGCAGTTCCAGGTAGGAAGTTAGAAGAGGCACAGTGGGGGAAATGGTGGGAGACCAGCCCGGAGGCCCAGCTTCCTGCAAGAGGTCAAGGTGGACATAGTGTGTAATGTCAGAGGAGCTGACCCTGGGAGAGACAAATGAAAAAGAGCAAGAAATCATATTGGCACTTTTGTATTTTTCCATAAATTGCAAATAATTGGATTCTGTATTTCCCTCTAGCCTGCGGTTCTTTAATACATCATTCCTTCCTTTTAAAACAAGCACAGCACAAAGAAAATATGCAAATATATCCACATGTAATTAAATATTTCCCAAAGAAGGTCCAGTTGCTTCTTCAAATCAATAATTCCTTTTCTGCAAGTTGCCGTAGCTGCCTCTTTCTTTCAAATGTTGTTCATACCGTTTCTAGTGTGATGTCTTTTCCTCAGTGGGTGCTCAATAAATGTTAGATGGTAATAATTATATGCATCACTGAAACAGCGGTGCTGGAAACCCAGCAGCTATTGAATTCCAGAACGTTAAAGTTTTAGAATTAAAAAGAGCAAAAGGAACTTGTTCTTCTTCTATATTATAGTATATTGTAGCACTGGATCACAATCACAGGTTGCAAACTGAAGAACAAAAGCAATTTCCTATGATGAAGCTAAGAGGTAAAGCAGCATTGACTGAACCCTTCCCATAGTTCCTGCCTCGTGTTTCCATAGATGAGTAGGCTGAAATAGACATGGAGATATAGGATATACGCCACTGTTAGGGGATTATCTCTGTGGTGGCATTAGAAGGGTTTAGCTCTTTCTCTTGATAAACTATTTCCTTTCTCTAAACTGATGAACATGCTTTGCTTTTAAAAATATATTTAAATCCATGCATCGATCTGACTGTCTGTCTATCACTAATTATCAGCCGACCTACCTACCCCCAGCACCACGACAGGCTCCAGTTAGGTTGTCCCTGACCGTGATTCAGCACATTCTGTTTCCCACATTGCTTCTGGAAACATAACCGAGTCTGCCCCGCCACCTTGGTGCTCTGCTCGGCCACCTTGTACCAATTCTTTGTTTTCTCTTTGGTCTTCTCCGTGACTATCTTTTGGTGCAGCCATTTGCCTTAAAAGACATCTAGCACCAACTCTGAGTTAGTTTTTCTTTTCTTTCATCTCTATAACATTGTTGCTATTACAAATGTGACACACAGGGAAAAGAACAAAAAATTCCAAAGTCCACCTCAGTGATGGGTCACAAAACTAGTTCCCAGAGCAACCCCACTAGGGATTGAAATTGAACCTTTCGGAACCCCAGATGGCATCTCCTGCCCCACCAAACCTCTTTGCCCCCAGTACAAGGGAGAATTTTATCTTTCATCTTTTGTAATAATTCCTTTCTTCTTTTTCTTTGAAGATTTAGCACACAAATGTACAATTGTGAATATTAGAGTTTAAATTTTTAAATATTAGGTAAAAGAATGCACACTGCGTATTCTTACAAGTATGGCTTCTTCTGCTTGTGATCACTGCATAGCTCTATGGCTCATTCGTTTTCATTGTCTGTCAATGGCGCGTACTAAGGAAGAGTAAAATTCCAGTCATGATATTGGTGTAGCTTCAAATGCCAGTGCTTTTCCCGAGTGGCTGTTTCCACTTACCCTACCAACAGTGTGGGAGTCCTTCCTTTTTCCATCCTGGCCAGCACCAGGAATAGCTACTCTTGCTCCTGTTAGCCATTCTGCTGAGTGTAAGAGGTAACTCTATGTGGTTTTATTTTTATTGCCTTGGACCAATAAGGTTGAGACCATTTGATTAGTCATTTGAGTATCTTCTTTTAGAGGGACCCCTTTATGTCTTCTGTTAAATCAGTTTGTTTTATTATTGATTTGTGAGATCGCTATTCATTCTACATAGTTTCATAGTTTAGATGAATTATGAAGGTATTGTTTCTGCTCTTCTTATGTAATATTGTCTTCTGTAGGAGTTAAATTTATTTCAGTATAAGAAAACTTAGAAATATTTTCCATTATGGTCAGCCCTTTTGAATATCCTGCGTTTTAAGAATGTGCTTTTTTTGACATCTGAGGACATTGGGATATTCTGTGCACCATTGAAAAGTACCAAAATAGTTCTATTGTGCACACTTAGAGCTGTAATCCAGGCAGGCTGGTATGTGAAATGATAAAATATGGAAGCCATGATTTATCTAGGAAGATTCTTAGTCTCTTTCACTAGGAATCAAGTGTATACTTATGCACATGTTTCCTGGGCTCTCAGTAGTAGCTTGTTTGTCTATCCTCAAAGAAGTCCCAGTTTTCTTTGAGGATTTCACTCTTCATTGTATTTTCTTTACCTCTCCAAACAGGTGCAGCATGCTTACAACAGCGCTTACATCCTAGAATGCAGCATCAGTATCACTGGGATTTTGACTGCCTTTCTCCTGGTTACGGGCCGGCTTGTTGGCCCCTTTTAGAAATCTAGTAATGTATTCACTCTTTGTATTTTAAATTATTAAAGGTGAATGCAGATGACTTATATCTGTATCATAGGAGAGGTAAACATGGTAATAAGCTAGGAGGCTTTTGTCCCACCATTTGAGAGGAGGGATTAAACAGTGACCATTCTCAGATGATTTTAACTGAGATGATTTTAACTCAGTTAAGAAGTGGGAACCTTGTGTCACACAGCAGACAGTGAAGGAAAGTGACCACCAGGAGGAGAGAGACTCAGTGAGGTGAGCAGTGATGCCCCAGGCTTGCTGCCTGAATTTCAGGCCTTCGCAAGAGAAGCGGCACCAAAACCAGTCTAGCGATTCTGCGGAACTGAGGCTGATGTGGTGTGAAATTTGAGGTGCAGAAAAGAGTTCCAGGACCCCATGGGTGTCTGGCTAAGACCAAACCATGTACAGACAGTGACCAGATGGTAGACCCTGGAACATCTCTTTGGTGATATATACCATTTAAAATTCATTAAAATTGATTGTTATGACCATTAGTCATGATATGTCAGCTGGAGTGGATTAAGAAATGTATAGCAGATTAGTGAAGCATCCTTCTGGGTGTGTCTGTAGATGACTGACATGTGGTCCAGCAAATTGAGTGAAGACCCACCCTAGTTGTGGGCAGCACCAACCAATAGGCTGGTAGCCTATATGGAATGAAAAAAGGAAAGAAGATAGAGGCGTCCCCATCTCTGAAGAGCTCCCACCCTGCCATCACCTCTGGATATCAGTCTCCAGTTTCTTCACTCTCCTAACACAGACTCTCACACCTATGACTACAGCTGAGGTTCCAATTTTTTAAAGACCTCGGACTGGGGATGCATCTTTGATCCTTCTTGATCTGTAGTTTCCATCTTCTTGGGCTGAGTAGCACCCGGGTCCTCCACTCTCCAGGACCCAGGATACTCCTGTGCATTTGCAGTGGCTCCTCCTGCTTCTGACCGTGTAAGCCCACCTACTAAGCCCCTTAGATGATGACACCTCCATCTCTGTATGGATTCCATACCATAGAGGACTCTGACTAACCAATCACGCCAGTCTGTATCTCTCATATTATTTAGGTTTGGCTTCATTTTTGCCAGTTTCTGATTGTTTATATTACTTTCACTGACCTTCTGTTGGTGACTACTTCCTTCCACCCAATGAGGAACTTCAGGATTCCCCTTGGAGCTGCCATGTTAATGATGAAATTGCTCAGTTTCAATTTGTCTGAAAAATGCATTTATATCTTCTATATTACTTAAGGTTAATATTGTGCTGGATGGAAATTCGGCTTGGCAGCTTTTCTCTTTTACCCCTTTACTACATTTTTAACCTCACTGTCTTCTGCTGTGTATTTATTCTATTGAGAAGGGTTGTCAATCTCAGTTAACGCAGCTCTTTTGAAGGAATCTGGCTTCTTTCTCCCGGCAGTTTTCAAGAATGTTTAAAATTCCTTTTGTCTTTGGCTTTCAGAAGATTTACTACAATACCTTAGTGCATATATATTTACACTGAGTTTGTAAAGGTTCTGAGATCTGTGGCTTTCATTAGCTTGAAAAGTTTTATGTTGGTGGAATACTGCTTGTGTCCAGTTTCCTCGCCCACCTCCAGAGCCCGAATGCACGTGTGCTCGACCTCATTTAGGACCCACAATGCCTCCTGTAGTCTATTTTGTACTTTCTATAATTCTTTTTCTGCAATTTACTTTTGACACTGACAACTGATCTTCCTCCCACTTTATGTTAAAAAATTGACTGAATTGGAAATGTTTATTCATGTGTTTTTTCAATTCTATGATAGTTAATTCTTTAAAAACAAACTAGCTCCTGAGTTCTTTACAGAAATTGTTAGGCCTCTATTTCCTTAAACATAAAAGATAATTGCAATGTTTCAACGTTCTTTTTTTCTTTTAAGTCTGTTTTCTGGATCTTTGTTGAATCTGTTGCCACTATCTGTACTTTGTACTTATGTTTATACATGCTATCTTACCATGTCACGTGCCTGGTTATTTTGCAGTGTTCCAGATACTTTATTTTTATAGCTGTTCGTGTAAATGACTTAGGGTCTAACTGATGCTCTTGCATTATCAGGGATGCCCTCAATCCAAGTCTGTGATTGAGACAGCTGAAGCTCAGAGCCGGGAAAGCCTGTCTCCTCATGGTTACTCCATGCCTCTTCATGTCCCTGCATTGTATTCCACTCATTCTTCATTGTAGGGTTTGCTTTCTATTGCATGCTTGCAGAGTTTTAAATATGTCATACAATTTTTTGTGCTATTCTTATTTGGAGAGTTGGTCTTCCTAAGTGTGTTCTTTAAAGAAACTATTCATCAAATAAATATTTATTGATGGTTTTCATATACCAGCCACTATGCTACATGCTGCTGCATCAGTGGTGTGGTACTGAGAGAAGGGAAACCTCTGCTCACTGGGGACGAACAGTCCAGTGCTCCGAGTCTAATGATGTCACCTTTGGTCCTACGCACCTTCAAAAGGTGCATTTGAAATCAAGTCAGAAAGTACTTCCTTGAGCCCCAGAAATGACTGACCAGACACTAGAAGCAGAGTCCTGGAAGAACATTAAGAGACCTTGTGACAAATACACAGAGGACACTCCTGCTCTTTTGGCTGGAAGAGTGGGGCAAAGAAAGTCTAAGTTCTCTCTCGACCCACCCACCCCTCAGCACCCCTGCACAATAGCTGAGCTTCGTACGACGCTGACCAGCCTCACTTGTGTCCTCACTGCGGCAAGAGGAGAGACAGGCAGACACTGAGTTGAAAAGACTTATTTAAGAGCCATTTAAAATTTAAACACTGTTCATAGTCACAAAAGCTTCGCAGCGCTCGGAAGCAACGCTGCAGCCTCAGAACAGTATTCCCACATGTTTACACTAGCTCTTCAAAGGCCCATTAGATCTAACTCTTTGATGTATGACCAACTACTTCAGCGGTGACTTTCTGTTAACTCAGATCTAAATCCTATGGGGAAAGGGACAAATTGGCTCTTTCATCAAACACTTTCAGTATCAGCTCGGAATGAAGTGGGACATTTTCCCTGACTTAGAAGCCACATGATGTGTTTATGAGCAGGACAAAGTGAATAAAAATTCAATCTAGGAGCTTGATTAGAAAACAAAATCAGATCACAGGACCTGGATGTGTGGGCACAAGTCTGCCCAAACTCCGTCCTTCTGCAGACAAGCACACTTGTCAGAGGAGACATTGGCCGGTGCAGATTTGCTGCTCCTTGAGGGAGCCTCAGGAAGGGCCGTCGAGTGAGCACTGCCGCAGCCGGGGTCCTGGGAGAGGCAGACTCTCCACCAGCTGGAGGGGAAATGTTTTTCGTTGTGTCCCAGACGTGCCGGTCGCTGGACAGATTTTATAACGGTAGAGCTGAGTGGCGCGCTGCACCCGCTGTGTTTTCTCTGGGTAAGCGTCCTGCTCCTCGTAGCTGCCTCCATCCACCTTTGTGAAAAATCAGATCCCCACAGACAGGGGAGCAGAGATGGGCAGAGTGAGCCCCAGAGGGTTCCTACTACTTCCTGGTGTCGGGATGGGTATTCTCGGCCCCTCTTTAAGAAGTGTGGCAGCACCCTGAAATGCAGCAGACCCCCGAAGATGTAGAAGGGAAGAAATACACAGAAACTTAGCAAAATAAACTTCACGCTTAGAGGCACTGCAGCTCTTTGCTGTTCAAACTCTTCCAAGCAGTGTGTCTCTCTGAGTTTGCTCAGGCTCCCATGGCAGAGCGGTGTGGGCTGGTCCCCGGCCTACAGCATCTCGGGGTTCACAGTTCAGAGGGTGAGGTCTGGGGTGCAGATCTCGGCTCCCAGCAAGGCCCTGGAGGACACGTGACTGCCCAGTCCATGCGGCCGCCCTCTGTCCGCTCATGTCCTAACCTCCTCTTCTTGGGAGAACACCTGTCCCACTGTGTTAGTGTCCACCAGGATGACCTCGCTTTGACTCAGTCACCGCATTGAAGGACCTGATTCCAAAAGCTGTCGCACTCAGAACTGGGAAGAATAAAAGGGGAACTTAGGGGACACAGCTTAGCTCATAACATCTTCCTGAGGCTGACATGAACACTCAAAATAGGTTGATCAGAATTCGGATCCAAAAAATGATTTTTAGAAAGAAAACCTACACAGTAAATGACACTATAATGTGGGAAACACACCTATGTCACAAAAGGCCAAATTCATGTGCCCCTGTGTGTGTGACAGACCTCAACCTTTTATTATGAAAAATGTCCAATACTAAAACGGGCACAGAAATACAGGTGACTCACAGAAAATTAAACACAAGTGGTTCAAAGTATACAAGGTGATAGTCAACATCAAATTCAACTGCATAACACTGTTTCTTCATTGTACTGTTTCTTCATTGATTATATTGAGAAAGATTTGATAATTTAGATTTTACTAACATTTGCACAATAGATTATCTTATACTTATCTAGTGATAGCTTAAACTGATATGACTTCTATGCAGGGAATTTGATAAAATCTATCAGAATTACAATTATATAAAATGATATAGACTTTTTATTTGCAAGAAATGTGTATTAAAATGTATCTGCTTGTATGTGAAATGACCCGCACCCAAGCTTAATTGCTGTAGCATTGTGCACTATGGCGAGATGATGAATACACCATAAACACATAAATGTGAATCAACAGAGTTGCTTCCATGGAAACTTCATAGTTGTTAAAAGAAGTGAAGCAGTTCTGATAAGGCACGATCTCCAATATATATTATTTGAAAAAGCAAGGGAGAAGTCAGTGCTTATGAATGCTGTCATTTGTGATAAGGTATATGGCCAATATATGTTTTTGAATATTTCTGACAGCATAAACTGAAATCTGCTAATCTTGGAAAAATACGTGAAAAAAATCTTGGCGACTGACAGAACAAACAAACATAATACTCCTCCCTACACAGCATTTTGAACCACACAAATGTTTCAGTAAAGAACTCAGAAGAGAACGTGGCCAATTGTCATCTGTTCAAAGGTGAGTACTAGGTCACCCATTCTATTATATTCTGTACTTTCATGTATCATAATTAAAATTTAAAATAAAAATGCACATGTCTTCTTTCTTACTAAATTTTCTAAATAAAAGATTCCCATGCATACATACCTAAATCTGTCCATATTTTTGACTGTTAAATCTATGTTATTCAGGACTTTCTTACTTGCAATGAGAAAAAAAACTCTATCAAACTATCTTTGGAAAAATAGGGGGCTTCCTGTTTCATGTTTCTGGGAAGTCCTGAGCATTGCCTCCAGGTTTGGCTGGATCTAGGGCCCAGGTGATATGGTACCCCTCTTTTTTCTGGCTTTGATTGTATCTGCCTTGACTTCATTTCCAGGCGAGTTTCCCCTTGTTGGGGCAAAGATAGAATAGCAGTCCTAGTATATAGCCCACAATACTGAGCTATACAGCATGTAACATTTTAGGAAAAAATACTTGGGTTCCCTCAGTCAGTGACCACACTGTCTGGTTTCTATGAATTTTGAGGGACCAGATGTGAACAACATCATTCTAAAAATGGACTTATGGCCACCTCCACCCAAACTGAGGGACGGTGATTAAGAAGAGAACGTCTCAACAGATGAAACCTGAGATTCCGTTACTTTGAGAAGGGCAATTGGATGCAACAGTTGAGCCATAACAGCAAATGTATAGTCGAAAACCCCTCTCCAAAGAACAAGGATGCATAAGGATATAGGGTGTAAAATACAC
>PVJX010018346.1:0-36702 GCA_004027295.1 Dolichotis patagonum
GTTCTATGTGTTGATGAAAAGAATGTATATCTGCTGTTGCGTGAAATACTGTGTATAATTATTAAATCTATATGTTCAAATGTTTGGTTCAACTCTGAAATATCTTTGTTGGGCTTTTTGTGTAGTTAATCTGTCTGTTTTTGATAGTGGGGTATTGAAATACTCCACTGTGATAGTATTGATGTTTATCTGATCTTTTATTGTCTAATGGAATTTGTTTTATGAAGTTGCCTGCACTGTTGTTTGGTGCATTTATTTTATAATTGTTATCTCTTCCTATTAAATAATTCCCTTAACCAATATGTAGTGTCTTTTTTTCTTCTGTTTTGCCTTTTCTGATCAGTTTTGTCTTAATAGCTAAAACAAAGATAGCTCTACTTGCTTGTTTTTTGGGGTTCCTGTTGCATGAAATATTGTTTTCTATCCTTTGATTTTTACTTACTTTTTTTGTGTGGACACCATCTGCCCAGCAGATGCTGTACCATTGAGCCATATCCCTGCACCATCCTTTAATTTTTAGCCTATGACCTTATTTGTGGGTTAAAAGTGTTACTTAATATTCAGTGTATCACTAGATTTTGTTTCTTGATCTATTCTGCTAATCTATATCTTCTGATTGGTGAATTAAGACCATTCACATTGATAGTTATTACTGATAGGCATTTACTTATTGCTGTCATTGTATCATTTTCCTGTACTTATTTACTTTCTTTCCCTCACCTTTTCGGTTGCATTCATTGTATGGGACATTTTGGCATCATTAACCTCATTATCTCATTCCATGATACCCTTTAAAAATTTTTGGAGTGCTTTGGCATCATCAACCTCATTGTCTCATTCCATGATACCCTTTAAAAATTTTTGGAGTGCTGATTTGTTGGTCATGAATTTCTTTAGATGCTCTTTATCATGAAAATATATTCTTTCTCCATTAATTTGAAATAGAATTTTGTATATCAGTTTAAGTTGGAAGCTGTTTTCATTTAGAGTTTGAAACACTTCACTCCAAGTTCTCCTCGTCTTTAAAGTTTGCAATGAAAAGTCTCCTGTAATTCTGATAGATTTTTCCTGATATACTTCATTGCTTTTCTCTATGAGCTCTTACGATTTCAGATGTGGCTTAAGAGAAAGATGAGGGACAGATTGTGCTGGAATTATAAGTGTAGTGGGAAACCATTGACAAGTTTTAAAGAGGGAAGTGATATGCTGTGACCTACATTTTGCAAAGATCATTCAGGCTACTAGATATAGAATGGATTAAAGTTGAGAATCTATTTTAATACGCCTAGTGAGTTGATAACAGTTTGTGTGAGGGCAATGGTAACAGAGATGATAGGTGGATATAACTTTTTGAACATAGACTCCACAGAGCTCACTGTGACCTGCATCTGAGGTGGAAAGCAAGAGGTGAAGGAAATAGACACACTGAGAATAAACTTTCAAGTTTGGGGTTTTAGGAACTGGGTGGGTGGTAACAGTACTGAAATACTGACATGCAGAACAATAGAACAGAAGAATTAGATGAGGTGGAACAGAAAAGGTTAAAAATTCACTTGTAATACATTCAGTTTGATATTTCAGCATATGAGTCATTAATTGAATATGTCAGAAGGCATTTTAACAGACTCAAACCTGAGAAAAAGTTAAACATAGACATTTAGAAATTATAATTACAAGGCTGATATTTCAAAGTCATGGGAATGGAAAGCATGGAAAAGAGTTAAATGAACAGAAAGGAAAAAGAAGGGGCTTTAAAAGGAAGCCCTGAAAGTTCCTGTTTAGACATCAGAAAGAGAAAGAAGAATCAGCACAGGAAAATAGGAATAAGCAGACAATTTCATAGCCCCGATGGGTAATGGCGAGCCTCCAGGGAAGCATGATAGTATTTCCACCCAGAGTTGAGCTCTCATGTCAGGTTTTTATTTCATTGCAACAGGATGTGAGCTTCTCCCCCAATATTCAGTAGCTGGGTCCAAGAACAAAGGAAGTAGATTACTGATTTTAACCAGGCTTCAGATTTTTACCAGATGATTGCAATGGAAAGAAAAAGAGGTATTTGCTTGGGTATCATCATTATGATGGTCATTTATTCTAAGGAAATCAGTACAGAAGCAGCCAAAGGATAATGAAAAAGATCTAGTGTCAGTGGAATCATAATCTTTTTATATTGAAGATATCGTGCAGTATGCCAACCCAGAGCAAGGTTTCTCAACTTCTGTGGACATTTTGACAGATAATTTCTTCCCCCACTGTGCAATGTAGGTTGCTTAGCAGCATCTGTCTACCTACTACATACTAATATCATACTCCCTGGCCTGTAACAACCAAAAATGTCTCCTGACATTCGCAAATGTTTCCTGATAGGGAAGGGACCATAATTGCTTCTGGTTAGAAACTTTTGGCCAAAAGTGATGTTGGGTGCCTATAATCCCAGCACTTGAAAGGCTGAAGCAGGAAGATTCCTGAAAGTTCAAGGTCAGTCTAGGCTGCATAGTAAGTTCAAGACCAGCCTGAACTACACAGCAAGACACTGTTTCAAAAAAACAAGAACAAAAATTTTAAAAACTACTCTTTTAGAGTAACTGGGCAAAAAGGAGAAAAATGTAGTAGCCAGCACACTGGGCATTTAAAGACTTAAAAAGCAATCAATGTCATTTCTGGTAGCAATAAGCCCAGAATATGACCATGGCTGAGACTAAAGGGAAAGAAAGATCACTGGAAAAAAGGAGGTTAAGAAAAGAAAAAGAATGAGAAGCAGAGTATCACTTATTTTTGTTAGATAGTTTATTTTATTAAAAGAGAATGAGGCCGGCAGTAAGGAAAAACAGAAAAAACTGAGAACTTAAAAATATAAAGTCAGGTGCCATGTTGGAGCTTAGGGCGCTGGGCAACAAAGGAACCTACTCACCTCCCTGGAAAGCAGCTGTGGCTCAAGCAAGCGTTGGGCAACCCAGGGAGAGAACCAGGCAGCCAGCATCTCCCGGGACCTGCACCATGTTGGAACTTAGGGCACTGGGCAACAAAGGAACCCGCTCTCTTTCCTGGTAGGCAGTCGTGAGCCTCCCAGCACATGGGCTGAGAATCAAACATCCTTTGCCCCCCTCTTCCTTCCCCCATTAGCAAATGAGAGCCACAGGTCTGAGCATCTCTTGGGAGGATGACCGTATGCAGTATAGCAAATAGGGGGGATTTCCTTCTACCATCTCTTTGAAGGCAAATATTGTTATGATTGTTTTGCGTTATTTTGATTAGTTGTATCACTCTATTCAATACTCTGTTTTGATAGGTTTTATGATGTTCTGTATTTGGTTTGATTTTGCTATACCTAATTGAAACAACAACTATTTGTGAAGATAACGAGATATACTATGGTAACAGTAATACTGTTAACTCTGTAACCTGCTGTGAAGTTCTGTACCAATTTGACTGCATTGTCTCAATTGGCTTTGTTCTGTCTTATTCTGTTGTATTTTACTACCTTCAACATAAAAATAAATTAAAAAGTCAGAGAACCATATGAAAAGGAGCTCATTAAATAATGGGGACAAGGCTGAGGAAAGAACCCAGGCTATGGTTTT
This sequence comes from Dolichotis patagonum, assembly GCA_004027295.1. Lineage (NCBI taxonomy): Eukaryota > Metazoa > Chordata > Mammalia > Rodentia > Caviidae > Dolichotis > Dolichotis patagonum. The sequence continues at coordinate 3,579 of PVJX010018346.1, forward strand.
GCAATAGAAACAGAGAAAAGCAAAAGGTCTGAAAGCTACAACTGAGAGCAAATGGACACTCAGATACCCCACTTCCTGGGCCTGGGAAACGAGAAAGGTGCTCCGAAAACACAGCTGTTCCAAGGCAGCGTCCATCTTGGAAAGATTAATGAAGAATCAGATCTAGATATGGATCCACAAAACTTCTGTCCCTTCCCTTATGACTTGAAGAACTGATGTCCACTGACGTGGTCAGACTGGTTTAAAAGTAATCCCATTCTCTAAAATAATGATTGACTCAGAAATGGACATGGCAATTTAGACATGGGCAGGGATTTTTCTGGAGGCCTCTGGCAAAGTGGTTCTTCACTCCAAAGGCCATAAAGAGCCAATCTGCTCCTGCCCCTGCATGAGCAAGGGAGTATGCAGCATGCCACGCTTCCAGAACTATGGCAAGAGCCAGCCTTAGGGTGACAAAATAGCAGGATGAAGAAGAGACACAGTTGCTTCTTCATAACATAATTAAGCCACAATCCCTACCCTGAGAGTCAGCCTAGCCTCTGACTTTTCTCTGTCATAATTCCTCATTTAAAAAAAAGTTTGTGCTTTTGGAGGTCGGGAGCAGTGATGTAGAAGGACTTGGGGACTGTTCCCCCGCCATGGCTTGAGTGACTTTAGCTGTTGCCAGATGAGGATCTCAGGGAATGGCTCCAGCAGTCCAACTGCACTGACTTTCTAGGAGTTCCACAATCAGACGAGACTGGTTGTGACCTGGGCAGAAATACTGCAGTGGGGAGAAAAAGCATGTCGCCACATAACTATGGGGTACAATCTAGGTCGTGGAATCCTCCTAAGACCTTGCTAGAAACAAGTGCCTCAGTGATTGCACTTGAAAGCCACAACAAAGTTTATTCCACATTTGAAGTCCTTAGGGGAAACGCTGAAAGGGAAACTAGAAGTGGCCCGATGTGACTTTTTAAAAATGGATCTTAGCAATTGTAATTTAATAAGACCACCCATTATGCTTTCACGAGAACTTTTTCCAAGTTTGAGAATAAAAGCAAATTCTTGGTCAGAAGATACTCCTTTTAAAGTAGTCATAATTTCCCTGTGAATAATGAAAGAAAGAGACTTAGGAGACTTTTATATGATCTGTATATTTGCCTTTCTATATAGAGATATAGCTGAGTAGAGCTGTATATGTTTATTAGTGAAAGCCAGCATGAAAAACTAATCGCGAATCCCACAAATCCAAACTTGCATCATGTATTAAGCATGCTTTGGCAGATATCTTGTGAGAGCAAGCTTCTCTACAAGGTACCTTCATTATTTTGACATATGCACCAAGAATGGGCTACTAGTTCATAAGGGTTCATTAAAACATCAAAACCTGTATTTCATTCAAATGACTCCTCGTAAAAATTTATTTACAGAATACTTACCTCCTATTAACTACGATATATTTTTTCACATGGAAAAGCAATGTTTTGGGAGGCAGAGTGCCTTGCTAACACAAGATTTACAATAATTGACTCCATATGATCCAATGACTATAATGAATGAAGCAAAAATTGAAACTAAAGTAAAGCCATCTGATATCCACCCTCAAGATTTTAAACACCTTTTCAAAACTATGGAATGTTCCAGTAATAATGTTAGTAAATGGCTACATGATAACAGAAGATTTACAATATTAGGGCAATAGACCATCAAGGTGTTAGCTGAACAGTTTGGAAAATATGACACAAATGGGGAAAAAACTGCACTGAAGAGCAGACATCCTTTCAACAGAAGATAACTTCTTGTTCAGCAGATTAGGAAACTCATTTCAGAAGTGATACCATTAAGGCGTTGGCCAAAACAATGACTGCTGTTTTATGTACAATTGAATAAAAGGAAAATTTCAGTTAATAGTGGATTGATCAGATTGAATTGGTTCTGTTTTAAATTCCTACCTACTATAGTGCTAGGGAATAGTTCAGTTGGAAAATGTGTGCTTAGTATTCATTTTACAAGGCTGTGGAGTCAAAAGGCACTATAATACTTTTTAATATCACCTACTGTAAGCATCATGGGCATTTTAGGATATTACCAATTGAAATTTAGTTTAGTTTTAAAAATCCTTTTGACCAAAAGGTTTACATTGTATTTAATTTGAATATTCCCCTTTCACCCTGGCAGAATTTTGCATTCCTGAGGCACAAAAGAGTTTGTATAGTATTAAATTTAGAAAGTAAATTAAACTGATTAAGTGGTCTATTTTACTTCTCTGTTTGCTGAAGTATATTACCAGTTATGGTACTATGAAATAATTTAAATTTTAATATCTTTACAGACAATAAAATACTTCATTTAAATATTTATAAATATTTAAATATTTTTAGCTTAAAAAATAGGTTTAAAAAAACAAGTTTGAAACAACAGTGTTCAAATAATACAACAGAGCGCACATTCCAGAGGATAATATAAATTTATGGAAACCTGAATTTGAGGCTTTCACTGAGCAGCCCTGAAACGAGCCAGGATAGGGCTCGTCCTCGAAGTGTTTAGTTGTGTCAAGCAGTGGAAGGTGGCTTCTGGCACATCTGCTTTTCACATGCGGTGGTACCCTGGTAATGAAAAGGTCTCACAGTTAGTCAATCACATGGGCCTCGAGGCAACATGGGCGTGCAGGCAGCAGTTCAGGCAGCACCCTGCCTAGAGTTCAGGTCGTAGGGTAATAGACAAAGGAGCATGTGTAAGATGGGGGCCAGGTCCATAATGGAGACTCTTGCCTGCTGTGCTAAACAAATTCAAGCTTTCTTACATAGGAAGTGAGGAGTCACTGAAGCACTTTAAATAGAAAAGCATCTAGGTCAGATTCCCTAAATAGAAAGATTAAGCTCTCCAAGGTGCCAGGTTAACAGAGGGTCAAGCTGGAGGCAAAGAGATCGATGAGGATTATGTTGGAAAATTTCAGAAAATAAATGCTAAGGAAATGAACTAAAGTCAGCAAGAGTGGGAAAGCAGAAGAGATTACAAATCTGAGAGACCCTTAATGAGGAGATTTGGTTACTTAAAAAATGGTAGTGAGAGTTGGGCTTTACAGAGTGCAGGAACTAGACCGAGAAGTCTAGAAAAGAAGATTCAGCAAGGATTTATTCCTGTTTGAGAAATAACCTCTGTTCATGTCATAAGAAAATTATTTTCACCAGTTTTGCAGTCTGCCTCCTGCTGGCACAAACCATACATCTATCCCATAGACTATGAGCTTCCCGGGAACTAGAGTTTCCTCATCTCATTTGCCATGTATCCAACATAATCCATGTCTCCTAAAATAGAGTTTTGGATGTTTTTTTTGGTGGTCAGGCTGTGTTGTGTTGTGTTGTGTTGTGTTGTGTTGTGTTGTGTTGTGCTCAGGATGGAATCCAGGGTTTTGTGCATGTTACACAAATGCCCTGCCACTGTGCTACACCTAGACTGATTCTTACTATATAGTTGTTGACCTGGATAAGAATAGAACTTCAACAGGGTATTTTGTCCTTATTTCTAAAATGGAAAGAAAACCAAATTAATCACAGGAAACAGAAAGATTATACAACATATCAGAAAGGGAAAAAAATATACCAAAGAAGATAATTTACCAAATATCATCAAAACAACTAATTTTTGTCCATTTTGTTTACTACTAAATCTCCAGCATCTAGACCATATAAGGAACTTAAAAATATTTATTGAAATATATCCCTTCCATAAAGATTGGTTAAGCATTTTACTGTCAGGCATTGTACTAAATGCCATGTCAGGGTATAAGAAAATGCGAATCTTCAATGGCAAAATGCCAGGATTTGGGCCAGTCAGCAGGGTGCCAAGAAGTACATGGAGCCAGCCTTGGCAAAATCTTCTTGACCACAAACCTTCACCAGTGCTGCTTATGTTTGTACATGACACACCCACATCTCACCACAAAGGGGAAACATGTGCAGTGGCCCGAGTTCATGTCCTCAGGACTGATTGCTTGTGGGGAATATTTTTCCTCTTTACACAATTTACCAGAGGCCTCCCGTGTGCTTTTCTTCAGCCCTTGATCTGTGAGGCTCCTGGGATTTTTCCACAGTGGAGCAAGTGATATCAATCATTTTAAAAGCCACAATAGACAAATCTTAGTTGTCAGCCATAAGCACAGAATGAGTATTTCTGCTTCAAGTCAAAATACGGCATTGAATGTTGCCAGGGATGTGGCCCACGGCTGACCTCTAGGCAGAAGCTGCATCACAGCTCGGGGACAGCAGAACTCTGCCTGGAAAACAATTCAATTCCTGGACTCCTCTAGGTTTCCAGCTATGTGCAAGCTTCCAAGAGATAAAACTGTTAGCCAAACTGCTAACCAAATTAGGTTATTGTAAAAACTCAAGGCCATCATGGCACACTAACCAACAAACAAACCAGTGATGTCCCCTCCAAAGTTTCTTCTCGATGATGGTTTTCCACATAAACAGGAATGGGTTAGAGTACTGCAAAATACACCTGCTCCAGGCTCAGGCTTGAGAAGGAGCACGTTGCTCAGTGAGTGTATGGATGGGAAGTGCTCCAGCCTCCCTCCATGGTCCTCCCCATAGAAGGTTCCCTGTATTCCTCCTCCCAGAAAGTGAGCAGCACACTGAGAACCCAGAAGGTCATAAATATTAATAGAAGTTATTCACTGAGAGCTCACTTTATGGTGAAGAGGACATAGTGTAGTGACTAAAGGGACTAAAATTATATTACCTAAATGTATCATCTAAATCGTTCTCATGAGTATATGCTGCTTTACTAACACTTATTTGTTTTTAAAGCCCTGTTTATTCTGAGTCATGGAAATGCTCCCCCAAACTTCTGGGTCTGCATTGTTTATTAAAAGCACAAAGTCAAAAGGAAGACAATGTTTTCCGGATAGGGCCTGAAGTGATCGTGGTGATCACCCATTGCCTTGCTTGTTACATTTCTGAACTTAATTGTCCATCTGACTCTTATTAGCTCTTGACTTCAGGCTTCTGCTTATCTGACCAAGGCCTGGTCATCTTGACCCTATCTTAGGCCCAGTGTCTGTCTAGCTGTTTGCTATCTTCTGCCAAACTTGCCTGCCTATAATATTAGGATTTTGAATCCCCTTCCTTTGCTACAATGTTCCACTCCAGCTGCCTTCCCCTGCCCTGGCCTGTCTGAGAGCTCAAACCCAGAATCAACTCTCAACAAATGCACCCTCTTTATTAAAAGAAATTATGATTTTTCTGGACTTGGTGCTCCATTTCTTGCCTGACTGAGTAGGACAATCTAGGAAGAAACCTGAAAATTGCCTACACATTTTTCTTCGCTTAGCCTATGAGAGCAGCCTCCCTGGATTCTAATGTATGTTCTCTACAGAACTTCTCTGGATAGCAAAATGTCTTGGGAGAACTTGTTACTTTCTTCTCAGGGTATTATAATTTTAACAAACTTCCACATTAAGGCCCCATAAGTCCTTTTTTCTTTTGTACTAGGGATCAAACCCAAGACCTTGCACTTACCAGGCAAGCACTTGAGCCTCCGAGCTAAATCCCCAGCACCCTTGTTACTTTCTTCTTATGAAAGTTCACTGCCGAAACTCAGTGAATGAGAGTCATGGGACTGAATGCCCTCCCCGCCACCCCCGGGTAAGTGTGTCACTCTCTGCCTCTCAAAGCTCTTTTGCCCATATTGCAAACATTGTTCTTTGTTAGAGCTAAATATTCTTGAAGCATCCAGAGCACGTCTTCCTGAGAAGTGTAAAGTGCTGGTGGAGTCAAATCCCAGAGTTATTCATGTAGGGACTATGGACTTCAAGGAAACCATAAATAGCCATACTTTTATCAGACCTTTGAACTTCTAGGCATAGTTGGATTTTTCCAGACAGATGAGCCATAATTTTAATTAGATTCTCAAAAGGGTCTGATGTCAGCTGAGTTCTCCAAGTAGAAGACTAAGACAGTGTTCAGAGTACAAAGTGCACTGGAGACTAATATGTTGGAAAGGAAATTGGCTGAGGGGAACAGTCTCACAAAGTACCTGCCTGCCTAACAGGGAGCTCCCGTACAAAGGGTGCCTGTAGCTAGGAGTGCAGCCATGGCGTTAATACCGTCCTACAAGAAGAAAGGGCTTGGATGAGTTTTCAGATCATAACTTTCCTTGAACTCCGTATGACCCTTCTTGGGAAAAACAAGAAGGCTCTTGTACCAATACCGTCTAAGTCACTGATGATGGTGTTCACTTCAAGGACAGCCAGCCCTTGCTCAGTCATGACTGAGGCTCCTTGGAGAACAATGTGACCTCATTGGTGGCAGAACCCCAAGGGAAGATGTACTGCATAAGCAAGTAGGAAGAATTTTTAATATTTAGCAGTTACTGGAACATTAACTGCTACAAACTGCACACTTCGAACAGAGCTGGTATCCGCTCACAGTGCTCCCTGTGGACCTCTACTAGACGCTCACAAGAAAGATGGAAACAGGGCAGAAGATCAGAGAAAATGTCCCCTTGGTGTCACAGGCGTGGAGGAAAAAGTCACCTGTCTCTGTCAGAAAGGCTCAAAGCCTCACCTGGATCCCTCGTTCCTACAGAACAAAAATCTTAAGCTTCTTAGGAAAGGACAGCAGACCCTGATACAGGTTCTTATGGAAGCTGAAATCTGGGAGGGGAATGGGGACACTGAAGGGAAATGTTCCCTCCCTCCTACTGCACATTAAATACAAGAAAATTCTGGAAAAGTTCAAATCTACTGATGCACTGAAGACAATCATAGCAATAGTAAGCCCCAAACTCAGCTGAGCTCAAATCCAACATTACTATAAAATAGCCCAGCCCCAATATTAATGGTTCAGCAGAGGAGGAGGAAGATGAGTGCCCATTTGTGGGCATAATACCCAGTTGTCCATTAGTATCTGCCAGGGATGGTTGCATAATCCCACGGTCTGTAAGTACAAAGAAACAATCCTATTGTCTTTCAACATTTTAGTGTGTTTTCATCTTTGATAATGTACAATTGAGGATTGGCGATCAGGCATGGAATAAGAATTCAGTTCAAGGGCTACTAGAAGAAGCTCAGTGCAGATATTCTTCTTTCAACACCCGTTTAATGACTACTGAAACTTAGAACGGACACACACTACTTGGACTTACAACCTACATCTGATCTCAGGACACAAGAACAGAGTGGCCATGTGGCCTTAGGGTGCCTTCTTCTGCAGTAAGGTACTACAATTTTTGCTGAATGTACTGTGCAGGACAGTGCTCTACATAGTTTTATGTTCTGTTATACATTATAGTGCTGCATAGTTATGCAAATAAAAGTAAAGTCAAAAAGCTGGAGTTTCTTTTTGACCATTTCCTTCATTTCTTTGTTCTGAGTATTGTAACGCACATGCTATATACAATTCCTCATTAACAACCAATTCATTTAATGACCTATTTGCAGGGATGGAACTCAATTGTTAAAGGAGAAATGTCTATATTGTCTCAAGGAGCTTTGGAACTTCCCAGAAACCCTGAAGTCACCCTTTATACTATTTGTCTTGTTTTGTTTTATTTTGTTTTGTTTTGAAACAGGGTCTCACTATGTAGCTCAGGCTGGCTTCAAACTCATGGTAATCCTCCTGCCTCAGCCTCCCAAGTGCTGGGATTACAGGTGTGCATCACTATGCCTCCCAGGAACACTTTTAAAACATATTCATAAGAATGGCACAAGGAAGCCAGGCATGGTGATGCACGCTTGTAATTCCAGTACTCAGGAGGCTGAGGCAGGAGGATCACTGTGAGTTCAAGGCCAGTTTGGGGTACAAAGTGAGTTCAAGTCCAGCTTGAACTACATAGTGAAAACCTGTCTCAAAAAGACCCCCAAAAAAAGAGTGTTCCTGGTGAATGACCTCATTCTACTGCTATTTTATGAAGCATCTACTATGTTAGACCCTGAGGATACACATAGCAAATAAAAGCTTTCACTGGGCTTTGATGAAGCTTCAATTTGGAGAATATCTGGGTTTCCTGCACACCCCCATTAGCTCTCGCTGATAGTAGTCCCCTGTGTGCTTTGTTTCAGGAACGTAATTTTCAGTTTAAGCCACACATCCGGCAATGAGTCATAGCTGAAGGACATCACTCAGGGCAACCCCATCCCTTCCCCTCTGGTCTAGAGAAAGCCAGGTGAGCCAGGTCTGGATAATACCATAAAAGCAACTATCCGCAGGGAGCGTCCGTGTTGCCTTTTCTTTCCTAGTAACAGAGCAAATGGAGAAGGGAAAGTCCTTTGTCTCTGTGACTTACTTCCTGCTTGGGCTCTGCTGATGCTTCCAGCCATGGCATCTGTCATTATCTGTGACAGGTGATGCACTAACGATGGCAAAGAAGAAAAAAGGAAGACCTGGTCCTTTGGGACTTCACGGGACAAGACTCTATCCCAGGCATCGCTCACACTGATCAGACTTTCTATTTTATAATAGTAACAAACTCATGTGAATATTGCTCATCAGACTTTCTATTACTCTATTCGGAGCCTGTCGGTTCCCATCCTTTGACCCAGCAGTTCACTTTCAGACGTTTGTCGTAAGGATGTGGTTAAGCATTTGCTCAATGACTCATGATTATAAACAGCATACGTATGCTCCTACCAATAAAAATAAATTTAAAGCCAACTTAAATATTCAATGATAGAATTGTAAAAATAACAGAATGTGGGTTAAATAAGTTGTACAATCATACTTGTAGTGTCAGTTAGCTATTAGTATAAGAGTTTATAAAACCATGGAAGAAGGGTAAAGATACATTATATTTTACAGCAAAACCCAGGTCCCAGAAAAAAGACACACATTATGGTTTCCTTTGCATAGAACTCATGTATGTACACAGACAGAGAGGAAAGACAAAAAAAAAAGATATATGTCAAGGTCCTAAGGACAATCATCTGAGAATTATAAGCGTTTAATATTTTTTATTTTCATTTATTCAGATTTTCTAATTTTTCCACATAAACATAGACTTCCTTCTTCATATTTTTCATAGACCCTAGAACAATACTGGGCCCCAGGCAGCATTTAGCTAATCCAGAATGAATGGGATAGAGTCTCTAGGAGAGATCATGTTGGCCTTCTTGACTTCAGATAATTCACAATATTCTTAAAGTTTTGGGGAGTAAGAAGACTCTACTCACAGATGACATCAATTCGTTTTGAACAATGATTGTTAACACAGAGTTTCAGGTACGTTCTAAGTTTCAGAAGTCTAGATCGCAGATCCCCTTCCTCTGCACCCTCTCCCATACCTGCTCCCTGCTTGGTCTACCATAGCACAAAGTTTTAGGGGGGCCTCTGAGTCTATGCAGCAGCAGAGGAGGGGGAGAAGAAACTGGGGTATACTTGCCAAACTGCTGAGCTGAGGGGGTAGAAAACATAAATATCCAAGCCAAGCTCCATTTAATAGCTACTAAGAGCCTTGCCATTCTTCCTTCAATACAAATGGGATTATTTAGCAGCCCTCAGGATTAAGCTAGGAACTGAGGACATCAGCGTGAATGAGCCATGACCCTTGCTCTTAATTAGCTCATGACTCACGTACGAGTAGAGATCAGTAAACAGTCAAAATGTAATACTAGCAATGCTAGGATAAACTAACATACTGGCAAAGTTGAGAGAGAGAGAGAGTTAGAGAGAGAGACAGAGAGAGAAACAGAGAGAGAAAGAGAGAGAAATTGGTCATTTTAGTGAGATTTCATTTTCAGAGAACTGAGACTAAAAGTGGGATATGTTTGCAGGTGGAAAGCATTCCACATAGAGCAACAGGAGGGAGACACAGACATTTCCCACCACAGGCAACCGGTAAGTAGCTGTGTACTTAACATACTTGGTACCTGGGCAAGTTAGTTTTAACGTGTCCTTCCCATGTAAACTTATATTAAGTAATAATCATAAAACCAAATGAATGACAGCGGCTAGAGTAAAAGGCAGAACACACCAGGCATCACAGTGCACATTTGTAGTCTCAGCCCCTCAGGCAGCTGAGCTAGGAGGGCTGCCACGTTCAGGTCGGCCTGGGCAACTTAGTGAGATCCTGCCTCAAAATAAAACGGGACGGGGATGTAGCTCAGCGCTTGCCAAATGTGCGCAAGGCCCTGGGTTTGATCCCAAGTACTGAAACAATGCAAAGCATGATATTTTCTTTTTATTAAACTTTGTATATGTAGTTGTACAAATATAAAAAATAACTAGCAAATTTTAATAAAATCAAAGCATTAACAAAGGAGGGGGAGAGGGAAAAATGGGAAAGTAAAAAAAAGTGAGAAAAGAAAAAAGAAAAAAAATCAAAGCATTAGCAAAAAGCACAACATAAGCAATTACTAAATCATACTGTGGACCTTTAATCTCTACATTAATCCTTTAGTTTAAAACAAACAAAATTAAGATTTTAAAATGTTATCAAATTCAGTAAAATATTTCTCACATGAACTGAAATTTGCTCTTGCCAAAATATTATGCCCTCTAATGCATAAAGTGTCACTGATTTAAATTTCAAAATGCTAATTTAAAAATTCCAAGTGGTCACATAGCATGATGAGTGAAATAATTCAAGATCTATTTATCTGATTTTCCAATCACTAGTTATCACTGTTAATTTGAATCTAGAGTTTAAACATAACAATATGTAGCACTCTATCTGAAGTAAACTGGACCATCACAAACTTATTCTTTTTTAAAATCTTAATTTTTTATTATTTTATATGATTAGTATATGTGTGCAGTAAGTACATAACATTTACATTTCTTGGGGGAACTTGGTACAGGTACGTGACATCTCTTCATTCCTTTTTTCATCTTTTTCCCCTCCCCTTCATATCCTTCCTTCCTGTCCCTTGACCCCCTTCTCTCCCTCCTTTTTTTTTTCATTTTAAAGGGAGTAAAACAAATTTTTTTTTAGCAGTACATAATGTCTACACTCCTTGTGTGCAGTTGGTAGTTATACCTAACACATCCCAGTTCCTTTTTTTCATCCTTTATTCCCTCTCTTCATCTCTTCACCTGCTTCTCCCCTGAGAACAATCTTTCTTCCCACTTCTTAGCTTTATTTTTACTGAGTTGTTCATGTAAGAAAAATCATGTGATATTCTCCTGACACAAAAGCATGTAACTAAACCCGCAGATAGTGTGGGCTGATTATATCACTGAGAATTCTCTGAATGAACTTCCAGTGTAAATCAATGTCTTAATAAACAGACAATAAAAATCTGATATGTGACATTTACATGTGTTACTAAAACTCATCCAAAACCACAGCAATTATGGATACTTATATCAAAAGATGTTTTTCTAGAAGGTATATTCAATTGCTGACATTAGATAGAAATGCCAGTTCATGGTGATGACAGAACGGAGGCACCGAATGTTAACCCTGTTTTATTATTAATTTTATAAACCACTGTAGACCATGTGCCTAGGCTATTTGTACCCAAGGTAGATGGCTCCCACAGTCCCATTGTTGACATGCCACTCACAGATGTCACCAGAGCAAAACTTTGGGTAAGATAGACTTTGAGATAGAGGGACAGTGCTGAGAGATGACAACACGTAGGGAGAGACACCTCCCACCAGAAAAAAAAAAAAAAAAAACAATCTTGGAAGGTGTTTGTATTTTATTTTGCAAAGAGATCATCCTGGCAGAGAAAAGGCTCCTTCAACTCCACATCTCTGTTCTTTGTGGAAAAGTTCAGCCAAGCTTTCGAGCTACCCAAAAGGCTCCAAGCCTCTTCATGGTCATTATTACCCCTCTAGGATATGACAGGGGACAACAAGGGCCAGAGCAAAACAAACCCCTAACTTGCCACCTGAAGGCCAATGTACCGAGTTCTCCTGTAACCTGCTATTTGGGTTAAGCTATCTTTTTTCTTTCACCCTTTGGCATTTCATCCTCTCCCCCTTTCTGAATTTCAATTTTGACTTTCACAGTTCAGAAGCCAATAAAAATCACATTAAAAACCAAAATTTCTTTCCTTTTTTTAAGGATAGGCTTCGGTTTCCTAGGTAAAAAGAAAGTAGATGTGGAAAAATCACATTCATTAGCTTTGTATAAACAATAAAATGCACTTGTCAAAATTCACCTTGAACCCCATTGATATGTAGTGAGTACAAGTTAATCAAGTTAGGAAAACTTTTTAAAAATTAACACACTTTCTGTCCCTATCTCCTTATACAGTAGAAAACAGCAAAGTGATAATCTAGTCCCTTATTATGTCATGAGGAACCTATGAGCTTGATTTGTCAAGTGTATCAGAGCAGAAAACAATGCCAGTAACCCTGAGCCCAGTTCTCTGCATGAGAATAATGGAATCTCTTCTTACTTCCGGAAGTGTAATCTCACGAAGGGAATGATTTGAAATTTGGTCTTATCAAGACAGGAGGACAAAGATAAGTTAGAAACCATTTCCTCTGTCTTTAGCTCCAGTACATACCCAAGGCAGTTCCAGGACTGACCTTGAGCTAAACTGCAGCTTAGGACAGACTTTCTGCTGCACTGGGTCAGTGCTCACCCATAGTTACATCCATCAGTGCTTTCCAAAAAAATAAAAACAGAACCTTCTTTAATGTACTTGTTACTGCATGAGTAAACTATCTCAAAATCCAAATTAACACAATTCTGTCCAAAACAAGGATTCTTCACTTTAAGAAACTGTTTCCCTACTTGAAACAGGTCAATTTAAAACAAAAATCTTTAATCAAACTCAACATTTTTTAAGGATGTATCTTCAAGGATCAAAGTATATGCATTGACCCTTGCCTACAAGTAAAGATGGAGGAAAAGAATCTTGTTTTTTTTTTTGAAGGTAGTAAAATACAACAGAGCAAGACAGAACAAAGCCAATCAAGACAATGCAGTTGGTACAGAACTTCACAGCAGGATACAGAGATAACAGTAATAGGTACCATAGCATATCTCCTTATCTTTTATCAAGGCCCTTATGCATCCATGGGCTGTGCCAGATGCCTGACATATGGTTATGGTTGGAACTCAAAGTGTCCCTGAAATGGCACATCCTGTTGAAGGGCTGGTTGCTTATGAGCTTTTGGGAAGAGACTGGATCATGGGGACTCTAACTTCACCAATAGGATCATGATTGTATGGCATCATTGGGAGATGAAGGAGACCAGAGGCCAGGCCAAGTGACGTAGTGGATGAGGAGGTGGCACTCCGGTGATTGTGTCTCTTCCCTGTGAGAATCTTTGCTTTATACATCTTTCTACCATTATCTTTTCTGCCTCACTTCATGCTCACAATAATGGGAACAGCCAGCCAAGGACTGAAACCATCAGTTAACACAAATTTCTCTTCCTTTGAGATAGTATGTCAGGTATTTTGTCACAGGAACCAAAGCAGCTTTGTACATATGTAACACGTGGACTTGGTAAAAAGCTTAGCCTCACAATCTTGGTGTACATTTTTATTTTTTTAAATCAAAGTAAACTCCAAGTCATTTCAGTGAGGTAATGAAAAGCCCAACTAGGGGCATTTATTTCAACTTCTCTCTAGATGTAAAAAGGAACAAAATGTTACCTTCTTGTTCATATCCTCATGACCTGTTGGAGTTTGGCAGCATGTGACTCCCATGCCAAGCTTGGACACAGGAATCTTTAGCAGTATAGTGGCTCCAGCTGTCAGAGAACAGTCTCCATGTACACTACAAGGTCATTTCCCTGAGTGGCCATCCTATTCATGGATGTTGCCAGAAAGAGAACAGAGTTCCCCTGTTCCTTGAATCCACAGTTCCCTGTTCCCTTCCCAATCCTGAGTAATTACCATTCTCTCAAAAGACAATAGCTTCTCTCTTCTGCCTATACATAATCCTCTTGGGGCCAGGCTTCCAGAAGCCAAAGCCAGGAAGAAATCTGAAAAAAATTAGACAACAAACCCAAGAACAAATCAAACCCATTTGCACACAACTCCTTATTTCCACTGAGCATCACAAAATGGGTTTAGCTGAAGTGAGGGCTTGTTTGTGATAGTTAATAAAATAGTGCAACTAACTGGTGCTTTGAGATGTGAGGCTTAGTCCAATGCAGTCCTTCTTTCTAGCAGAAACCTCCCGAGCTTGGTCTTTACCAACAGTATTTCGATTAACCTTCTGGTCTCCTGAGCTCTGACCAGAATCTCCCATACAGAACAGCCTAAGGCATTCCAAGGTTACTCTTTCAGGCAACATCTCTGAACTTTTCCAAACTCTTCCAACAAGCCATTCCCAAAGGCTTTTGAATCACATGGTCAGGCATAGTCACAGCAACAACCCGATTTCTCTGGTACCAAATTCTGTCTTGGTTACTTTTCTTGATGCCCAAAATGAAGGAAGGAAAGGTTTATTTATCTTACAGTTCTTGGAGGTTTCAGTCCATACTCAGCTGAAACAAGCAACAAGAGCAAAAAGAGTAAAAGAAGCAAAAAAGGGGTAATTGATTTAAAAAAAAAAAAAAAAAAAAAAAAGGTGGTTAGCTCACAGTTTTAAAGGACAGACCTCCAAGATTGGGAAGCCCTATCATATGGGTTCAGTCTGGTGAGGGCCCCCTAGGCTATCTATCACATTATAGTAGATGGCATCATAACAGGAGCATGTAAGGGAAAGACAGAAAGCCACAGATTAAGGGTACAGTCTTGTTCTTCTATAACAACTTGCTCTCATGCAAATAGCAAACTCAGTCCAAGGAACAGTATCACACCTCAAAGGGCACAGCTGCAGTGACCTAATGACTTCCCACTAGGCCCTGCCTTTAAAACACTCCACCACCTCCTAACATCATCACACTGGGGACCAAATTTCTGACACATGAACCCTTGGGGAACACATTCAATCAATATCCAGACTATGGCAGCCCCTAAATGGTGTGATAGCTGCTGCTGCTGCTGCTGCTGCTGCTATGAGCAGACTTTTTGTTTATCTTGGAACTGGGGATGTTTCAGAGAGTAGGTACTGTCTCTGCTGAGCTATAAAGGAAGGGTATCAGCCAGGGAAGAAAGGCTGGGGGCAAGGGATTCTAAGTTCAGGAAACACTAAGGGCCTATAAACTTGAGTAAATGACATGGAAATCAAAGATGAACAATTCCTCCTTTGCTGAAGTAAAATCAAAAAGAAGAGAAGCTTGAAGTCAGCAACGATTATGCTTTATCTGTCTTAATAGATGGAAACTAACAATATATCCCTGTGAAATATCAATGCCTAAGAGAGGTTCAAGTTCACTTCCAACAGCCCATGAGTCACCACACATTGACTCAGCTAAACCATTTCCACAGAGCCACTTCAGGACAATGGAATGACCAAACACATGCCAATGAGTCTCTTTCTGTCTTGACTACGAAATATCATCCTCCTGTATCAGTTGACTCATACTTGCCTGCAAGTCTTAGTCTGGGGAAAAAGGGGTTGGGGTGTAGACGTAGGAGCATACATTCTATCTACCTCTGAGTAACGACAAGAGCAAGAGCTGGTTATTCCCAGTAGCAATGGAACAACACTGAAAACAGCAGATGCTGTATCTGAAAATGTCATGCTGAATGCTCCGCTGTAGGTGGTCAATAGATGTATCTCTTCATCAGTGACTGTTATGATTTCTCAGTCAACCACAGATTATCAAAACCGTAATTTCTAATCCCATAGAAGACAGCCTTGAGGAAAATAGAATTTAAAAAGCTTATTTGTCAAGATAAAATGGAAGCAATAGATATAATATGGATTCTTTCACTATATTGAGAGGAATAAAAAACAAAATCAGAATGCACTAGCATGGGAAAAATAACTATTTTGAAATATCTCCAGAGCTTTCTGTTCACTTTAAAAGACATCTATCCTCAAGAGAAGCTGTTGTTATCAGAGTCTACCTTACTGAGATTTTACCAAAGCCTAAATGACCTGGAGGAAGAGAACTACCTAACCCCAGGATATCTGGAAGATGAAGACTTACAGAAAACCAATGGATGCTTCCCTTCTGCATCATACCCTACTGCCATGTCAAGAGGGCTACTGTACAATAATAGGGCCTTAAAGCAACCCACAAGCCTGAGATCCTATTTAAGGGGCTTCCAAGAAAACCAGGGCACCAAGGGAGACAAAAACAAAAATGTGAGAGAAAATTTTAGCTTTGACACCACAGTCAAAGCTATCAATATACCCAGTCTAACTCCCAGCCACATAAACACAAACCTCACACTAAAGTCCCATCTGTCTCAGTAGCTTTTACTTGATACATCATACAGACTCTCAACAAACATTAAAAGACACACACATGCATGCACGCACACACACTCATTCATGTACACACACACACACACACACACACACGAAGAAACAGCCTAAAGAGACAAAGCAAACATAACAACCAAACTCAAGTAATAACAGAGATTTTCAAAGATAATGAATTGGAAAAACTGGTTTATATGTTAAAAGAATGGTAGGAACAGGTTATAAAGCGATGGAAGAAAACAAAAATAAAGGAATCAAAAGGAAAACTTTGAAAACTAACAAAAATGAAGAAAGTTTTTTGATGGGCTCATCAGTAAACTAAACAAAACAGTAAAAAGAAACCACTGAGCTCTTGAGAGGCTGATGGCAGGGGGACTGAGAGTTCACGGACAGCCTGGGCAAGTCAGTAAGGCCCTATCTTAAAATATCTCTCCAAAATTGTAATTCCCAAACTGAAATGCAAAGAGAAAAAAAAAAATGAAAAAGATGAAGCACAGCAAGAATTGTCAGAGAACAACAAACAGTTCAACATACACGTAATGGAAATACCAAAAGAAAAAGAGAGAAAAGAGCAGAAGAAATATTTGAAGTAATAATGGCTAAGAATTTTCCAAAATGAAAGGTAAATACCAAAACAACAAGCAAGATAAATATGCCAAAAAACCTACACCTATACGCATCAAGTATGTATAATATCTACATGTAAATACACATTGATGGCTTTTTAGTCACGTAAATGTGCCACATCCTTATGGTGGTAGTCCAACATGGCAAAGAAGCCACAAAGAATACCTTATCAGACTTCTTCTTGATCCAAGCCAGACTCCCTGTCTCTCCCTCCTGCACGTGCCAAGGATTCCCCAATCCCCAACCAGAACACACAAACATGTAGCAATAATCCATCACTGTCAACTAACCAGACCCCTCCCCAAAAAGGTAATATCTATAGGCAACCTCCTCAATCATTTGTCCAGCGAGAGAGCTCCTGCATTCTCAGCATGTGAATCTTTCCCATGTCTGCATTAAAGGTCTTTCCATTCTTTGTCTTTCTCCTCATTATTTCTGAGCCTTTAGATTGAGTCCCAAAAATACTCAATCACACATCACATTCAAGCTGCAAAAAAAGACAGGAAGAAAAGTTTGAAAGAAGTTTGAGGGGAAAAAAACACTGTATGTACAGATGAACTAAAGTAAGAATTATACTGGACTTCTCTTCAAAAAAGTCTAGTGGAAACAGCAAAATGGAGTGAAATTTCTAAAGTATGGAAGAAAAATAACATAGACTTCACTATCCAGTGAAATTATCTTTCAAAAGTGAAGGAGAAATAAAGATTTTCTCAGACAAATAAATGCTGAAGAAATTTCTTACCGGTAGAACTGCTTTGCAGTAGAACCACATACATGAAGCATTAAAAGAAGTCACTCAGGGTGGGCATAGTGGCACACACCTGTGATCCCAGCACTCCAGAGGCTGAGGCAGCCTGGGATACAAGGTGAGTTCAAGGACAGCCTGAACTGAATAGTAAGATCCTGTCCCAAAAAATTTTTTTTCAATGAAAAATAAATTTTAAAAAGTCATTTAGAGAAGCAGAACATGACATGGATCAGAAATTTGCTTCATGTAAAGGAAGACTATTGGAGAAAGAATACATGAAGGTAAGTAAAATCTTATTCTTTTTCTTTAATTTGTTCAATATATTAGTAATAATATATTTTGTGATTGGAGCTTATGGGTATGTAAAATTAATGACAGCAGTGTTATAAGGGACAAGAGGGAGAAATTGGAAATATTCTTATAATATGTTTGCATTTCCTCTGAGGTCAATCTGTATTCATTGTAGATGTATATTTAAAATCAGGGATGACCACTGAAAATTTTTTTAAATGTAACTAAATTCTCAATTAAAACCAGAAATAGTTGACTTCCCACCCTCAAACCCCAGACCTCCACCTCAGAGGGCGGCCGCTTCCATGCCTGCCCTCCCACCCTCAGGGACCCCCCACTTCCTGGTCCTAGTATTGCTGTTGATCTTCAGCTGCTTCTCTTTCTCCCAGAAACTTGGACTGTAGTGGATTAACCTTGCTGGGCTTATGGGAGACTCAGTAACCCCTCATCCAAACAGAGGACCTCAGCAGGCTTCTGTCAGTGTGGTAAGTTTGCCACTAAAATAGAGGTCTTCAGTGGGTAAACAGGAGCAGTAGCAAAGTCACCTCCAACTGTAGAACTTTGGCAAGCCTGGCGAGAGAGTGGGTGAGTCCTTCCTCCATACAGAGAACACCAAGTGGGTTGAGGAGAGTGCTGATAAGGCCTCCCCCAACCTGGAGAAAATAAAAGGGCTTATGAGACACTCAGTGATACAGTAGGGTCCCAGCCGAGACATACACTATAGACAGGGAGATCTGGTAGCCTGGAACAAGATGAAGACATAGTAACTGTGGGAACTAGGGGTTGACTTGCATCAACACTCCTAGGCTAGTTAGCCTAGGAAAAATATAGGACTCACCCAACAGGCCCTGCAGGAAGAATTCAGGCAACTGGCCCTCCTCTTCATTGTGGTACCCAGCAATTGGACAAACATCAACCACACAGTAGGACCCTAAGATACACACTACTGACAGTTGAGACTAGTGGGACTGAAAGACCAAATATTAGCCCAAAAGATAAAAATAACAAAACAAAAAGCAAAATACAATCTTAAACATCTAGTCAATCAGGGTCAGGTACAGGAGACATTGAAATAGAAGACTTTAAAAAGTCAAACACCTGAAATCTCTGAAAAGATAGCAAGTGAAATAAAGAAACAAATCTATGAAGCTATAGAGGAAATCAAATTAGAAATAGTTTCTCATGTAATGACAGAAATGGAAACCTTAATAAAGGAGTTGTTTGGCATAGCTAGAGAAGACGTAGAAAAAAAAGTAGGAAACTGATTGAAACCTTGAATGAACAATATAGGTAACAAGTAGAATGCATGAAACAAATTCAAAGAGATACCCAAGAAATAAAAAATTCCATTGAAAGCTGGTGAAACTTTAAATGAAGCTGATGATAGAACTTCAGACCTTGAGGACAGGATCTCAGCTAACAATCATGAAAGGATAGAACTTTTAAAAATAACAAGGCAGCATGAAACAATTCAACAGCTTCAAGGTGATGCCAAGAGAAACAATATAAGACTAATAGGCATCAATGAAAATTCAGAAGTCAACACAAATAACATTGGTAAACTATTTACAGAACTAATAGCAGAAAATTTCCCAAACATGGGAAAAGAATCTGATATACATATCAGTGAGGCATATAAAACACCAAACAATCACAACCAACATAAATCTACACCCAGATATATAATAATTAAGGTCCCAGACATACAGCATAAAAGCAGAATACTAAAAGCTGTTAGAGAAAAGACACAACTCACCTATCAAGGAAAGCCCATTAGCATCATGGCAGACTTTTCAGCACAAACCTTTAAGTTAAGATGAGCTTGGAGTGAAGTATTTCAAGCCCTGAAAGAAAACAACTTCCAACCCAGATTGATGTACCCTACAAAACTTTCTTTCAAATTTAATGGAGAAAAAAGTTACTTTCATGACAAAGAACAACTGAAGAAATTCATGTCCACAAAACCAACCCTAGAAAGAGTACTGAAAGACATACTGTAAAAATGACTACAATTTCCAGAACAACAACAGAAAAGAAACCATCAGACAGGACAAGCAATTAAATAAGATAGAAAAGCAGAAAACCAACAATAGGAAAATAACATGACAAAGTTGAGCCAGTACATATCAGTTATATTCATCAAGGTAAATGTCCTCAATTCACCTATTAAAAGAAATAGATTGACAGAATGGATCAAGAAACAGGATCCCACAATATGCTGTACACAAGAGACACATCTGACTCAAAAGGAAACTCATAGATTAAAAGTCAAAGAATGGAAAACAATATTCCATGTTATACGAACACAGAAAAAAGCAGGGGTAGCTATTCTATTTGCAGACAATGTGAAATTCAAACCAAAAATGATCAAAAGAGATAAAGAAGGTCACATACTCGTCAAGGAAATAATTCAAGAAGAAGAGCTAACAATTATAAACATACATACACCAAATATAAGAACATCCAACTATATAAGACTAAATAATAAATATGAAAAATGAAATAAGCAACAACACAATTGTAATAAGGGACCTTAATATACCATTGTCACAAAGAGACAGATCAACTAGACAAAAAGTCAGCAAAGAAATATCAGAACTGAATCAAACCTGTGAGCAAATGAACTTAGTATATATTTACAGAGTGTTCCATCCAACCACATCAGAATACACATTCTTCTCAGCTGCACATCAGACAATATCCAAAATAGACCATATATTAGCCCATAAAACTTTCTTAAGTAAATGTAAAGGGATTGAAATTATCCCATGCATCTTATCAGACCATAACGCACTGAAACTAGAAATTAATGGCGAAAGAAATTACAAAACCTGCACAAATACATGGAAATTAAATAACAACCTCCTGAATAATTAATGGGTCACAGGTGAAATTAAAGAAGACATTAAGCAATACCTACAATTCAATTAAAATGCAGATACATCATACCAAAACCTGTGGGATGCCATGAAAATAATCCTAAGGGGAAAATATATAGCAATAAATTGTCATATCAAAAAAACAGAATGAGCACAAATAATATAATGCTACATGTCAAGCTTCTAGAAAAAGAAGAGCAAATAAAACTCAAAGCTCATAGAAGAGAGGAAATTATAAAGATCAGAGCAGAAATTAATGCAATTGAGACTAAAAAACAATACAAAGAATTAATGAATCAAAGACCTGCTTTCTTGAGAGAATAAATAAAATTGATAAACCTCTAGTCAACATTTTCAAGAAAAAAGAAAAACCTCAAATTCACACAATAAAGACTGAAAGGAGAGAAATTATTACAGATCCCATGGAAATTCAAAAGATCATGAATACTTATTTTGAAAATCTTTACTCATATAGGGTGGAAAACATAGAGGAAATGGACAGATTTCTAGAAACGTATGAACTACCAAAGCTCAATCAAAAAGATATAACAGTTTTGAGTAACCCAGTATCAGCTATTGAAATTGAAAACATGATTTAAAAATTACCAACAAAAAAAAAATCCTAGGTCCTGATGGATTCACAGCTAAATTCTACAATAAATTTGGAGACTATTTAACACTCCTCAAACTCTTCAACAAAATTGAAAGGGAAGCAATTCTTCCTAACTCATTCTGGGAGGCAAGTATTACTCTGATACCAAAACCAGAGAAAGACCCAACCAAAAAGGAGAACTACAAGCTAGTCTCACTAATGAACACTGATGCAAATATTCTCAATAAAATACTGGCAAATAGAATGCAGCAAATTATCAAGAAGACTATACACCACAACCAAGTGGGATTCATCCCAGGAATGCAGGGATGGTTCAACATATGCAAATCAATATTAAAACATAAATACTAAACCTACTGGAAGACAAGGTAGGTAGAATTCTTAGAGACATAGGGATAAGCAAAGAATTCATGCACGAAAAGCAAACTGCACAGGAAGCACTTCAAAGAATCAAACTGGGATCTCATCTTATTGAAAAGTTTTTGTACTTCAAAAAAATCACTAACAAAGTGGAAAGAAAACCCACAGAATGGGAAAGAATTTTAGCCAGCAGTCCCTCAGACAAAGGACTTATATCCAGAACATACATAGAATTGAAAAACATCAAACTCCCCAAATTCAAAGACCCAATCCAAAAATGGGCATCTGAGATGAACACACATTTCTCAGATGAAGACATACAAATGGCAAATAAATACATGAAGAAATGTTCACCATCATGGGCTGTCATAGTTTATATCAGTGACTCCCACGCCTTGTGCAATTATGCGTTTGTGATTGGTTTATTGTCTAGTGCCTGGATTGGTGATGTGAGTGCTACACCCACCTAGGGGTGGAGCCACGATATGATATACTGGCGGAGAGAAAGTGTGTCTCTCTCTCTTGCCACTTCCTACTTTTTCTGTTTGTAGCCACCATGAAGGGCTGCCCCGTCTTGTTACGCTGCCTTGGAGCCAACTGAGTATGGACTGAAACCTCCAAGAACTGTAAGAAATAAACCTTTCCTTCCCTAACTTTGGGCATCAGGTATTTTGTCTCATCAATGAGAGCAACAAAAGTAAAAAGCCATTCAAGAAATGCAAATTAAAACAGCAAGGAGATTTCATCTCTCTCCGAAAGAATGGTTGCCACTGAGAAATCAACCGGTAACAAATGTTGGCAAGACTGGGGGGTCTTCTCCACTGTTGGTGGGAGTGTAGACTGGTGCAGCCACTGTGGAAATCAGTATGGAGATTTCTCAACAAACTAGGATTGGAAATTCCATTCAATCCAGCTATTCCTGTCCTGGATATTTTCCCAGAAAAATTTGAAAAGCTCATGTCTCAGTGATATATGTGCACACATGTTTATAGCACATATAGCACAATTTGTAATAGCTAAATCTTGGAAAAAAACAAAATGCCCATCAACTGCAGAATGGATAAAAAAGATGTGGTATTTTTATTCAATGGAATATTACTGAGCTATAAAAAAGTATGATCTTGAGGTTCTTATAGTTAAATGGAGGCAACTCGAGACTATTCTCATAAGTGAAATAAATAAGGCTCACATATGTAAATATCATATTGTTTCTCTTGCATAAAAATAATAAAAACTTAAAGAGTAATAAGATCCAAAATATATAATAGATATTGTAATAAAAAAGGGAAAGAAAGTGCTCTAAAGGATATAACTGTATATATGTTTAAGCATGCAAGATAGATAACCATACTACTGTTTGTTAGTTCATCAAACAGAATTGTTTGTACTGTCATTGTTTGATTGTCCACTTTTTTGCATTGATTTGTAACTTGAACAACTACTTCTCAGATAACAATATGTGATTTATCAACTAATGATTTCCCATTGTTTCTTTTTGAAATTCTGTATTATTTCTACCCTTTTTTCTGTTTTGCTTTTTTTCTCTAAATAAATAAATAAAACCAGAAATAATATATGCATACTACCTGTAATCCCAGCACTCGAGAGGTGGGGCAGGAGCATCTCCATAAGTACAAGGCCAGTTCGGGCTACAGAGTAAGTTCAAACCCAGCCTGAGCTCCATAGTGAGACCCTGACTTCAATAACAAACAAACTAACTAAACTAAAAAAAATCATAAATGGCAGAAGAATGGAAAAAATGAAGAACAAGGGCCATGTGACAATGAATATATAGTAGTGTAAATGTAGTAGATATTAAAACAACATTAACAATTACTTTAAACATGAATTGTCTAAATATACCAATTAAAAGACAAAGATTGTCAGAGTGGATTGTAAAACAAGATCCAGTGTATTCTGTCAACAAGAAACACACATCAACTGTAAAGACACCGATAGATTAAAAGTAAAGGTATAGTAAACAGATGCAGGAGTTTTAAAATGTGGTGTATGCACACAATGGAATACTATTTCTCCTTTTAAAAAAAGAAAAAAAATCTGTACAATGTGAATGTGGAGAACATTACTGTAAGTGGAATAGCTAATCATAGAAAAACAAATGCATATTCTATTTACATGAGATACTTAAAATGGTCAACTACCAAACAGTAGGATGGTGGTTTCCCAGGGCTGGGTAGAGAGAGAAAGAGGAAATTGCTAATCAGTGGGCATGAAGTCTCAGTTAAGTAAGAAGAATAAGCTCCAGAGGTCTGCTGTTCAAGACTATAACTATAGTCAACAATAATGTATTGTATTCTTAAAAATTTGTTTAAAAAGTAGATCTTTTTACTTTATTAGTACATGTTTGCAGTATATAATGCTTACATTCCTTGTGTTGAGAAATACGTGTGCAAAGCACATCTTAATTCCTTTTTTCACCCTCTTTCTCTCTCTTCCCTCCATCCTCCTTTCCATCTTTTGATTCCTTTAACATTTAAGAAAGATCTATCTCCCTACTTCATCTATTTTTATTGTCTTTTATTTAGTTATTTTTATTAATACACATGTTTATTAGTACATGTGTGTAGTACTTAGCATTCACATTCCTTGTAAGAATTTGTTATATATATGTAACCATCTTAATTCCTACTTTCAATCTCTTCCTCTTCCTTTCCTCCCCCCTCTATTCATCCATTAATCCCTTCCTTTTTTATTTTTTGTACATGTTGTTGAACATAATGTTTATATTCTTTGTGTGCAGTCAGTACATATGCATAACACATTCCACTTTCTTTTCATCCCTTTTCCCTTTACTCTTTGCCCTTCTATTTCTTTATACCCTTCACCTATAAAAATGGTATCTCTCTCTACTTCCTATTATATTTTATTTTCTCTTTGTTTTACTCTGTATTTCTCATATAATAGAAACAATGTGATATTTAAGTTTGTGTGTCTGATTTAGTGCAACCATTTTCCTACAAATGAGTCAGATTTATCTTTATGGCAGGTATTACTCCATTGTGTTTAAATACCACATTTTCTTTATTCATTCATCTGTTGATGTACATATAGGTAACTTCCAAGATTCAGCTATTACTAATTGTGCTTCTATAAATGTGAGTATGTATGTTTCACTGTAATATGTTTTTAACTCTTTTGGGGAAGATACAGGTAGAAGGGGAATAGCTGAGTCAAATGGCATTTCTAGTTTGAGTTTTTTGAGAAATTCCATACTGATTTCCATAATGATTGTACTAGTTTACACTTCCACCAACAATACAGAAGGGTTCCTTTTTCCATGTAGGCTAATCAGCATTTGTTATTATTTGATTTCTTCACTATGACCATTGTTTCTGAGGTAAGGTGGAATCTTAGTGTTTTTTAATTTGCATGTCTCTAATGGTCAGTGATTTTGAACATTTCTTCTTGTATCTATTGGCCATTTATAGTACCTCTTTTGTGAAGTATCTATTCATTTAATTTGCATACTTGAGTGGATCTTTTATTTGGGGTGGTTTAATTATTTTATGTTCTTTATATATTCTAGAAATTAGTGCTCTGTCCGAGGAATAACTGGCAAAATTTTATCCCATTCCACAGGTTGTCTTTTCATTCTGTTGATTCTTTGCTGTGCAGAAAATTTCAGTTTCATATAATACCATTTATTAATCCTCTGTACTAGTTTCTAGACAACTGGAGTTCTGTTCAGAAAGTCCTTGCCTATGCCTATGACTTCAAGAATTTTAACTATTTAATCTTCCAGCAGGTTTCGTGATTATGTTTTAATGTTTAGTTTATTGATCTACCTTGATTTTACTTTAGTACATGATGAAAGACATGGGTTTATACTAAATCTTCTGCATATGGATAGCCAGTTTTCCTTGAACCATTTATTGAAGAAGCTATCTTTAATGTTTTTTTATTTTTATTTTATTTTGAAGGTAATAAAATACAACAAAACAAGACAGAACAAAGTCAATCAAGACAGTGCAGTGAAACTGGTACAGGACTTCAGAGCAGGATACCAGGATAACAGTAACAGGTACCACAGTATATCTTGTTATCTTCACAATAGTTGTCCCTTCAATCAGATATAGCAAAATCAAACCAAAAACAGAACATTATAAAACCTATAAAATCAAAACACAATATTTAATAGAGCAAAACAATCAGAACAAAGCAATATTTGCCTTCAAAGAGAAGACAGAAGGAAATCTCTATATTTGCTATATTGCATACAGTCATCCTCCCAATAGATGCTCAGACCTCTGGCCCCAGGTCAGCATAATCAACCCAACAATACAAGCATTTAGTTGCTTTATGTGCCTTAGTTACTATCAACTCTGGCTGTCCTCAATACAAGGAAAAAGGGCTTGTTGCTTTCTTGCTCAGCCCCAAGTCCAACATGGCTGGATTTCAGGAGACGCTGACTTGTTCTCTTCCTGGCATGCCTGCTGCTCGCTCACGCCCTCTTTCATGTTTTTTGACCCCTTTGTCAAAGATGAAACAGTTAGAAAGGTGGCAGAATAGTGAGCAGCAGAAAAATAACCTCTCTGATATTTGAAATCCAGACTACACAAATGTGAAAAAGAAAAAAAGGAGGAAAGTGGATCCTGGGGACCTAGCAAGGATTGAAGTAAGAATTAGAGCCATGGGGAGAGGAAAGAGAGAGACCACAACACAGAAGAAGGAGCTGGCAAGCAGCACTTTATCCTTGAGCCCTTGCTCGCTCTGTGGGAGGGCCAACTTGAACCTGCACAGGCACAATGACTACTGGCAACCCCAGAGGCCTCCGCAGAGAAACATACCAGTGGATCAGAGAAGTGGACACTGCTGACTGTGGTGGCTGGTGAGTTATTCAGGTTCAGACGTCCACCAGGAGAGGGTACTTGGCCAGTAGCAATTTTGGAAAGGGGCCAGTGGAAGTCAGAACTCGGAGCAGCTGAGCTGGCTCCATCTAGCTGCTGAAGAATCAGAGCAAGGTGCAGCCAAGTTCAAGCTGGGAAGCGGTCAGGGAGCTAAGTGCAAGCTAGCGCAGAGCCAAGTTCAAGCTGGCAGGAGGCACTCAGTGTGTTGTCAGCTGAAAACCTTGGGTGCCAATCTCAAAGCCAGAAACAAGAAGCAGCCTGAACTCCAGCAGAACTAAAGGCCCAGGTTTGCTGGGGTTATCTACCACTGCCATAATTCTACTTATGGCTTCTGAGATCAGTCAACGCGGACCTGGGCTCTGTCTGCCTCCTGACAATGAGTGACAGCAGAGACACACCTTAAAATGAATTTTTTTCTGCGTTTCTTCCTTTCTTTGTTACCTATTTTTTCTTTTTTTTTCTTATTTGTTCTTGCTTTTATACAAGTGAGAATATTCTTTCTAGTTTTTTATTCTTGTTTTGTTTTGTTCCATTCCTCTTTCTGTTTTTTCCTTATTTCTTTGCCTCCTCCAGTTCCCAAAGCTTGCATAATCACCCTAGGTCCTCCATCCTAGCTTCTAATCCCTTTCTCTTCTTCTATTTCTCCATTTTTTTTTTGCCTAATACCTTTTAAATTTTCTCCCTTGAGGGTAAAATTGCCATGTTGAGTGGATATTAACTGCACATAATACTCTACTTTGTGTTAGATTTTGTTATATAACCACGAATCATGTTCATACAGTTAAAGGTGGCAAATTAATACTTAACACAGTTTGTCATTTTCTACAGTGTTTGATGCTATTGTTAATACTGATTAAACTCCTTTAGCCACAGTGACATAATTGTTCTGGTCAGTCATTTGTTCTTGTATGCTAAAACTGAGATTGCCTGAGAATCACAAACAATACTAGGCCAGTGCCAAAGAAACAGGGGCTGGGCCAAGTAAGCAGCAATTTCTCATCCCCAGTAAATTAAAGAGGTAGGACATTGCAACAAACTCAGAACCAAAAAAGTGAGCTACACCTGGAAGACATGCGCTGAGGTTATCTGTGCTAGCAATAAAAATATCTACCATAAAAAATTTACAAGAATCAACCCAGGAATTAAACAAAAGATTATAACCAGAAAATGAGAAGACATGGAGGCAAGATAGAACCTGAGACTTTCAGCTCATAAAAGACAAACCCAGGGGCCAATGAGGTAAAACCTACCCAGACTCTCTGAAGTGGGAACAGCAGAAGTAACAAAGCAAATGAATAAGGCTGTAGGTAAAATCAAATCAGAAATCGTTTCTCAGATAATTACAGAGATGGTTACCATAAAGAAGGGCATGATTAGAGAACCTAGAACATATACAGATTAAAAAATAGAGGAGCTTAAGAAAATGATGGAAACAATGAATGCCCAACATAGGAAAGAAATGGAATCCATGAAACAGATTCAATCAGGTACAGGAGATTAAAAATTCCATTGAAAGTATACACAGAAGAATAAACCAATGTGAGGACAAAATATCATATATAGAAAACAAAACTGTGGTTAGTGATCATGAAAAGAAATCTATATATATAATATAATATAATATAATATAATATAATATAATATAATATAAATAGTGAAAATGGCATACTTCCAAAATTGCTATCAGATTTTATGACATTCCAATCAAAACTACAATAGCATACCTCATAGAATTATGGAAAATAATTATAAAATTCATTTGATACCAGAAGAGATCTTGAATAACAAAAGCAATTCTTGGCAACAAAGGTAAGGCAGGGGTATCACAATCTCTGACTTGAAATCATACTACAAAGCTAGTGATAAAAATATCACGGTACTGGGAAAAATAAAACAGACCTGGGGATCAATGGAATGAATTGAAAGATGTGGAAACAACTCCAAACACAGTCACCTTATCTTTGATAAAAGAGCCAAATATCTTCACTGGAAAGAAAGATAGCCTCTTTAATAAATGGTTTAGAGGGGCCTGGGATATAGCTCAGCAGCACAGCACCTACCTGCCAAGCACAAGGTCCTGAGTTTGATTCTGGGTACCCAAAAAACCCAAAACAAAAATAAATAAATAAGTTAATGGTGCTGGGGAAACTGGCTTGCCACATACCGAAGACTAAAACTAGATCCATTTTTATCACCAGGTACTAAACTAAAATCAACATGGATCAAAGATCTAACTTTAAACATTAAATCTACTGGAAGATAGAAGAGGTAGAACTCTTAAAGATATTAATGTAGCCAAAGACTTTATGAACAAAACTTTGACTGCATAGAAATATTACAAAGAATCAACAACTGAAACCTCATCTTATTTTACACAGCAAAAGAAACCACCAACAGAGTGAAGAGGCAACCTGCAGAGAGTGGAAAAAGCTTTTACCAACTGTTCCTCAGACAACAGACTAACACCTAGCATATAGAAAGAATTAAAAAAGATTAGACCCTCCAAATTTAAAGACTCCATCCAAAAATGGGCATCTGAAATGAATAGATGCTTCTCAGGTGAAAAGTAGAAACAAAATAAAGACAAGAAAACATGGTCAACATCACACTGGTCATTTAAGACATGCAAATTAAAATGATGCTGACATTCCGTCTCATTCCAGAAAGAATGTCTATTATCAAGAAGTCAACCAATAATAAATATTGGTGGGGGCTTTAGGGAAAAAGGGACACTTTAGCACATCAAAGTCTGAACTGGTGAAACCACTGTGGATATCAGTGTGGAGATTCCTCAGAAAACTAGTATTAGAGGTTCTATTTGACCAGCTATTCTCCTTCTTGGTATCTTCCCAAAAGATTTAAAAGCATCATACCACAGTGATATATGCACACCCATCTTTATAGCAGCACAGCTTGTACTCCATTGTATGAAAAAACACATCTTCCTTATCCATTCATCAGGTGATGGGCATTTGGGCTGTTTCCAAAATTTAATGATTATAAGCTGTGCTGCTATAAAGATGGCGTACTACTACTACTCAGCCACAAAGAAGGATAAAAGTGAGACAGTTCTAGCTAAATGGATGTACCTTGAGATCATACTCTTAAGTGAAATAAATCAGACACACATGTTCAAATATCACACAGTTTCTCTGATGTGAAAAACCAAAAGTATAAATAAGGATTAAACTCTGTAATAGATATTGTGAAAGAGGAAGAAAATATTCAAGTGGAAAGGAGAACTAGGGAGGAGTGATGGGGAAAGGGAGAACACAAAAAGTAAAAAAAAGGGGGGGTGGGGATTTAGCTCAGCAGGCATAAGCGCCTGCCTTGCAAGCACGAGGTCATGAGTTCAATCCACAGTACCGATTAAAAAAAAAATAGAAGGAAAAATGGAAACAAAACTTTTGTAAACAAGGAAGGAAAGAGGGATTGAAAGGAGGGGAGGGAAATGGGGAAAAAAGAATAATCCAGATATATCATGTACAGTTACAAATTCCATATGACTAATGTTATTAGGTATATCTAAAATGTACCAATAAAATTAATTTTAAAAATAAAATACAATAGTTACAGTGGAAAATTTTAAAAATACATCAAACAGTTAAATGTACTTGGGTTGTTTATGAATCCTCTATTCTGTTTCATTGTACCAATGTCAAAATGTTTTTACCATAGTAGCATTGTAATATTACTTCAAATCTGGAATTTTGATGTCTTCCACTTTACTCTTATTACCCAGGATCACATTCTATCCTGGTTCTCTTCTGTTTCCATATGAATTTTAGGATTGTTTTCTCCAGTTCTGAAAAGAATGCTGTTGATATCTTGATTGGGATTGCATTAAATCTGTATATCAATTTTGGAATTATAACTATTTTTACTGTATTTGTTCTCCCTATCCAGGAACAGGGGATATCTTGCCATTGTCTGATGTCCTCTTTAATTTCCTCTTTAAAAAAGGAAACCTACAGATCAGTATCTGTCATAAACATAAAAGCAAAACAATCTTTTACAAAATATTTTACTATATATATACATATATATATTCACACAAGCAAATGGGACTTGTAATAGGTTTGCAAGGATAATTCAACATTTTAAAATCAGTTCAAGTATTCCATCTTATCAAGAGGCTAAGGGACAAATGCTTATGTTTTTCTGAATAAACCTTAACTTCTAAGTCTTTTATTGCTAGTTCAGGGAAGCAACTTCAGGGATGTAGGGTTCTTCGTTTCCCTGGGCTAATGTACATGATGTATACACAGTAAGACATGGCCAATGAGGTGGGAAGCCAGTGCTCCATTTGATCATTCCTGTCATCCCCATACTGGTATTCACCATGGGCCCATTTCTCCCTAGCCCCAGTTATGAACTTGGACACTGCCTCTGAAGTACCTCTCCATCACAAGCCCCTTCAAGGGCATCCCTCCCTAACCCCCACACCACATCCTAAAGTGTAGAAGTCACTTTGCTACTTCTAAGCAGAAGGACCATGAGAACCCTCCAGACAGAGGCTAGGTGTGACCCCCAAGGACTTAATACAATGATCAACCATTCCTCCCTCAAGACTCTAGCTCTGTGAGTGTAGCATCGCGCCTGTCTTGTGTCCCTCCGACTTATTGCAATGCTAGCTGGCCCTCCATCTTTCCTCTTTTCCTCTGGCCTAGTGATTTTAGTTTGAAAGCACAGAGAAAGAGGCAGCCTAGGGTCTTTAAAGGCATCTAGGCCTCCTGGCCATTCCTGCAAGGACACTAGCTTTGAAAAAGTAGAGCCAAGGAAACGCCTTTCTGCTTTCAGTCAGTGTACGCATCCCACCTCCACCGCCACACAGACACACACATGTACCGCCCACAGAAATAAGCACAGAACTGCACTGTTAAATAAGAAAAAATAATGCAGGAGGAAAACATGGGGAGAAAAGTAAGGCACTTTCTTACACGTGGAAGCTCTAAATGTGATGTTCATATGAAAAATATCAATATCGAAGTGAAGACAGTTGTGTCTAACCTTAAAAACAAAGCCAAAAAGCCACATAGGAAGGGCACTCATATGCTATGCTTACACCAAAAAAGAAAAGAAAAAGCACACAAAATTTCCTGCAAGGCACAGCCTTCTCTGTGAGTCATACAAGGACAGGCAGCCCCCAAGACAGCTTGTGCACAAGGATAGGCAGCCACTTGGCCAACGCTTGCTGGACCCACCTTCTATGCCAATGAACTGCAACAGGTCCCTGTAATCAACAGGCCTTTTGTTTCAAAGCCACTTTTCTTTTTTGCCTTTAAAGCTTCTCTTTGCCTCAGATGCACCTGTAATTCTCTATAGGGATCCTAATCCGTATCCCAGCTAGACAATCGGAGATATTCACTCTATCATACTGACTCTTGTTTTCTTCCAAATAGTTGTTCATATTGTCACATACAGGGAGTTCACATGAAACAACAACTGATCTAAGCAGGACAAGGAGGGCGTTTCAGGTCTTCAAGACCAAGCAATAGGGAAGCCAAGAATGGCTGTCATAGTATCTCTCATTCTCTTCAAAACAGCTGTCCATACCTTCATGTGTGTTGAACTTAAACAAAACAAAACAAGCCAAAATCAGTTTGAACAAAGAATGATAGTATTTCTGGATTTCACATCATGACATTATGGAGTCAGCACTGGGTACTGTAGTGCCTCTGTTTCTTCAAAATAGTTGTTCATTTCAACATGCATTATATAGTTGGTTCTCGTAAACTGTTTATAAGCTCTACACATGCATGAGTCTCTACATGTATATCTGTCCTTTCCGTACTAGAGGGAAAAACAAAACAAAACAAGACAAAACAAAACAATTCCTAGAAAATCATGAAGCAAAAAGTCATATAAAACCACAATACAAGGTGATCTACAATGGTTACCATGATATCTCAGCAGTATATAACAACATTAATAAAAACAAAGTATTAGAGATATTATAAGACTTCAAAAGCAGGCAATAATCAAACCAGAATAAGTATGTTAGTGAATCTTGTCATCTTCAGTATAGTTGCCTATACTCTTAGACTTGATGCTATCAATCATAACAGATTTGAATAAAATCAGTCAATACAAAACAGCAATCTAACAAACCACATTCAAATAAGATCAGTCATAATAAGACAGTATAAGTTATACAGGGCTTCTGTAAGTTGATAGGAAATTAAGGATGATTACCATATTATGTCCTCTTATTTTTGGGATAGTTGACCTTGTCCTCAAGTCTAGTGTAAGTGGACAAATGGAACAGCATGTAATTCATCCAAGCAGAGTGATGAGAATAATGTAGATTTTAAATCTTGTTACCGCATTAACAATATCCTCTGTCTTCCTTTTTTAGACAATTCCTCCCCTTTCACTCCCATAGGGTGCACTGCTTATTTTGGGTCCCACTGCCTCCTTATATAGAGCATCTCAATGGACCCTATCTAGTGATCTACCCTGCCTGTATTTCTCTCTGTTAGTATTTCGAGGCCCTCTATACTAGAGAGTATAGCCAATCTTCTC
>PVJX010018347.1:0-36706 GCA_004027295.1 Dolichotis patagonum
ATAGTTTCAATTACAATAATATCAAACATAACACAATAGTATAAAGCCATGCGTATAGTGAAAGAATTACAGGGCTTTCTGAACCAAATAACAGAAAATGATCAATGGGTATTATAATATCTCATTTTTGATAAAAAAGAAAAAAATTTGTTTGAACTATCACACATATTCAAATTCCAATAAGACACAATGTGGTAGACAGAACCAATGGTAATAGAACAAAAAAAGCATGGTAGGACTTCTAAGAAGGATAGCTTTTCCAGATTTCAAAACTTATGTTTTCCTTTTTCTTCTTCAGTGACATAATGATGATGAGTCTGAGCATGAGAGTTTAATTCTATATGAATCAAACAACTTGTCTATTTTCTATAAGCATAATCAACAATCATAAATGTTCCTAAATTAGTCAAAACTTTAAAAAAAATCAGTTAACTAATCTTTACCAGTATATGTAAATAATAGCTTCTTTTCTTCTCATTTATTCTAGCTTTCCTGCGTGATTTTAATTAATAGCAGATATTCAAATTTAGCTACAATAACATGTTCAAGAAAATGAATGCTTTTTCTCAACAAGGTAATTTTACCCAGTGAATCCACCCAGAATCCCAAGTAGAACAAACACCCTGGCAGTACTTGGATGAGAGTGTGTCTTACCTCTCTTGGCTTACTGGCAATAGCAATGCTGCCATCCTTGTTATATTTGATGGGAGCTCCTCCTTCTTGCACCAGGGTCCCATACCCTGTGCTGGTGTAAAACGCAGGAACTCCAGCCCCACCTGCGCGAATTCTCTCCGCAAGGGTGCCCTACAAATGAGCAATCAACACTTTGTAAAACTCCATCAAGCACACATCTGTCTGTTTGCAGACATGGTCCCCACTTCCAAAGACTTGCAATACTAAAAAGTACATAGCACCAGAGATTGGTGTGTGTATTTCCCTAACACCATATGCTGAAATATCAATTTGAAAGAGTTTTCTGTGTCTCAACAACCACTCCATTCTTAGTCCCCATTCAAATTTCTAAGTCCCCATTCAAAATTCACTTGGTTATTATTCTAGTCATGCTTTCAGGCTCCAGGCCTCCCACTGGCTTCTTGATGTCTCAAGTTTCACAGCTGAATTATGTCACTTTAGCTATATAAATTTTTAAAACATCATCAAACTTCGTGTATTATTGTGTGTGATATGAAAATATGGCCTAAATCTTTTCATCAACAATAACAGAACTCAATAATGTAAGAGCTCAAATTGATTCTAGAACTTATTTTTAACTGTTTTCATAAATATTTTATCAATTAAATTATCTAGCTAGAGAAAAAGTTAAAGGTAAGCAAACAGTAGACAAAGCTGAAAGTGAAATTTCTTTGCTCCTGCTCGTGATCATCTTCTTTCCCAGGGGATAACACTGCCCTTTTCCAGTGACTTCAAATCTAGGGTCCTTAAGTTTAGCCCACCTCCAACTGACTATTCCTTCAAGGTTTCCCTGGAGCGTGAACTCTGGCCTTGACCACATCCTGACGTGGTCCTTGACACTGAAAAATACTGTTGAAGTTTTGTTACATAAATGTCTTACTAGATAACTGACTAGTCAGCAGTAAGAATTAATGTAAATATTAACATTCGTATTGTCCTAACCTACATTAACCTACATTAACTAGGCCTTTTAAATTTGAGTTCAAAGAAGAGACTAACAGTGAGGACCTCAGGCACTCAGTCATTCGAGTACTTAAGTGGAATTTTCTGTCACAGAAGGGACTTAAGGAATCATTGAAAACTTTCGAGCAAGCTGGTTCTCTGTTCTCTCTAACGGACAGAGATGACTCTACCTTGCATTGCATTTTAAATTAACAACACTCAAAGACTAAATCAATGAAATAACCAGGATAACACCTTCTGCTATAAAATATTTGTATGTGAACCCCTCCAAACATTCTGCTCCTTTTCCCTGTCCAATTGGGCAATAGTCTGAAAGTAGTCTCTACACATACCACCAAGTACCCGGCCTCACCCCCAAAGGAGTTATAATCCTATAATTTTATCAGCATGTCTCTCTTGGGCTCTCAGAAGGAAAAGAAACTGATAGAGCCACTGTTTACTTATATGCCACTAAGTGCAGGAGACAGTCATCAATTTATCTTAAAGGGAAAAAATTAAAGAAAATGTCTATTGTCCTTTGACAAAATAGTGGATAATACAAAATACACAAAGGGTAATTGAAAGACTACTTTTCAGTAGTTCTACAATGTTAAAGTTATCTCTATCTGGAATGTGAAAAAAATATACATTATGGATTGAACTGTGTCACCTTTAAATTCATAAAGTAAAGCCCTAACTCTCAATGTGACTGTACTTGGACACAGGAGATACAGAGAGATAATTAAAATTAAAGGAAGTCATACATATGGAGCCCTGATCTGATAGAATTAGCATCCTTATAAGAAGACACCTGAGAGCTCACTCACACACGTGCTGTCTCCCCAATCTCTCAGCAATGTGAAAACACAGGAGGAAGTCAGCCATTGCAAGCCAGGAAGACAGCCTTTATCAGGAACTAATCTGCCTGACAGATCTTGATCTTGAACTATGAGGAAAAAAACTTCAACTATGAGAAAAAAAACTGCCAGTATTCAAACCAACCAATCTATGATATTTGCGTACACTAGCCTAAACAGATAGGGAAAGCTTATCTTTGTTTACTCACAAAACTTAAAGCAAAAATTGAGTACATATCAAAACAGTGTAGTGATAAGCATAGTGACAGTGCTATAGGGTGTCCAGGTGTAACTGTAAGACTGTGAAACCTGAGAAAGAACAGGGTCCCATAAGTGTTACTCTAGGCTAGCACCCATTTGATTTAATTACCAATTGTTTTAAAATTTTGCTACATTACATAATCAGCAACTTGGTGAAGTCAGAGGTTAATACTATTTTCAAGTAGAGTGGGAGGCTCAGATTCAGAGTTGAAGATAGAGCATGTCAAACCCCCACACAGACAACTTACTGACACTTGTTTTATCCAAGTGACCAAAATGTTTGCCTTCTCCTATGACAAATTATTCAATCAGTTAGGAGATGATGTAGAAAAGAAGGGAAAACTTTCCAGACCGATTGTTGTAACTACTTGTTTTGTAATAACATCAGTCCTCTGAGGACCTGGGCTCTGATCCCAGTACTTACTCTAATGGAGCCAGTTTCACCCCCCAGGGCTTTCATGCTCCTGATGGTCTGAGCAAGACTTGATCACTATTGTGTGCAAATTTCTAACTCTGTGATTCACAGAAACTGATTTCCAGAAGTCTTCAAACATTTTACCAAGCCCTTCTGCTTGCTTCTGACATACATAATAATGTCAAACTTAAAATTCTACACTGTACCCTTAATATTTTTATTAGAAATACAAATACAGTGGCACAAAATATTAATACTCTGACAACTACCCAGTGTGGCTTATGAGCAAAATTTCTGGCAAAATTATATCCTGTCTTACACAGAGAAACATTTAGGGGAAAATGTATATTTATTAATAAGTGAGTATACTGTAAAAGAAATGCAGAGAAATCGTCTCACCTGAGGTGTCAGCTCTACTTCTAATTCACCAGATAAGAACTGTCGTTCAAACTCTGCATTTTCCCCCACATATGAAGACACCATCCGTTTTATCTGCTTGGATCGAAGTAAAAGGCCCAAGCCGAAGTTGTCAACCCTGGAAGAAAAACGAAGCTTACAATCATAGGAACACCTGACAGAACACTACTACCACATAATTTTTTTTTAAAAAAAAGATAAAATTTTTATTAATTTAGAGGAAAAGAAATCTTCTCTGCTAGTGTATTTATCACCTTTAAGGTGATATTAAGGATTAAGATGGAAATTCTTTTTTTTTTTTTTTAATTTACAGTCAAGGAAACTAAAGCTTAAAAGGTTACATGATGTTTTTCCACAAGCTCTCAGGCAGTTATGGACATAGTCAATTTCCAAATCAGTATCCTATTCATCCAATAATTCTCAAAATTTTTTGCTTCCTACTACTACAAAGTGATCCCGAGTTAGAGACTAAGAGATAAAGTCCTTCTAGTTCTGTACTTTGGAGGAATACATGAGTGAGGTGGCAATATAATGACTTGAAAGGAAATTTGAAGTTATTTCTGTGCTAAAAAAGAAAGATGTGCATTCTTGTATTTAATGAGACAGAAGATTGTCATACCCACTAAAATATGAACCCAAATTATAAATGGTTATAAACATTTTTCCTGTATCATAGATATTTTGCTTGACCATTCTTAACCAAAACAAATCAGCAAATTAATCACAAAACAGTGAAAAGGTTAGAGGTAAGAAGAATAATCCTGTATATGTTACATTACATATACTTTGATTTACTATCTCTATTATTTTAAAAGTTGATGTTCAATTTATTTTTAGATTAGTGAAGGTGGTGTTGGTTCTTTTTTATTAGAAAAAGGTTTTCAGGTTTTGGGATTACTTCATATTTCTATCATAAATTTCAAGCAAAATACACCTAGAATTTTAAATAAAATCAATGTGACAAAATAGGTTAATAAGTGAATGAATACTTTTCTATTTCCAGATATGTTATCTCTTTCCGCTCAGAAGTTTCAGAAGTATTTTAGCCAACTACAAAAAGAAAGCAATTCTAAAATAACACAAACTAAATTTTAAGCAATAACCCCCCCCCCGTACTTAAGATCAAATCCAGGATTTGAACATGCGAAGAAAGATATAAAAACCAAAATGAAATACCTCAACAAACAAAAAAACAGTTAAATAAAAAGGAAATATCAAGTATTTGATATTGGCAAAGATGTGAAATATCAGAACTCTAATATAAATGACACAATATATTTACTTTGGAAAAAACTGGTAGCAGCATCTATTAATACTGAATACTCTAATGCTAGGATTCAGCAATTCTTGGGTCTGTACCCAACAGAAATGCGTAGAGTTCACCAAAATACATATACCAGATACTATGCTCTTCATTCTAGCCAAACTTAGAGCTTCCCAAATGTCCATCCACAGAAGAGATAAATAAATATGGTTTATCCTCACAATGGAGTATGATACAGCATTGAGAATGAAAAATCTATCATTACTAGCAATAATGGATGAATCTTGGACAAAATATTGAGAAAAAGAAGCCAGACGGGTAAGTGCTGAATTATGACTTTTATATGAACTTCAAGATCCAAACAGAAACTAATATATAACATCAGAAGTGGGGATGATGGTTAACCTAGGTAGTAGGAAAAGAGTAGTGACTGGAAAGAGCATGAAAGGGTTTTCTAGGGAAAAGGTTCATGCTCTATATGTTCTGTTTTTGTTTTTGTTTTTGTTGTTTTGTTTTGTTTTGGTTTCGTTTTTTTTTGCCCTAGAAATCAAACTCAGGATCTCAAGCCTGCCAGGAAGGTGTTGTGTCACTGAGCTATGCAGCCATGCCCTGGTCCCATGTTCTGTTTCTTTAGCGAGGTGTTAGCGAATTAGATTTACAGTTTGTAAACCTTCCTAAACATTTATGTTGATTTTTCTGTATTATTGTACACTCTGCTTCAAGTTTTTTTAAAAAGACAATGATAAAGGGCAGAATGCTTCCAAGAGGCAGAAATCCTTACATACTTTTCTCTGCCTTTCAATTCCTTTAGTGCTCTTACGATCTTTCTCTATGGAGCTTGCCATGTCTACATGATTTGCTCACCCAGTAACCCTTTACTGCTAACTCTGCCTCAGGGCTGGGACGCCTGGCTCTGGGGCTACAACCATGAGTAAGCCTCGCTCTACCTTGTAGCCTGGCAGTTCTGGTGGTGCAGAGGAATCAGACACATAAGCCTAAAACTTACATCTGAGGAACAGATATACTATGAGAAGTCTGCATGCTGTGTGCCCAAAACACTGAAGATTGAGAATGCAACTCTTGATGGAGAAAAGGGTCAACAAAAGCCTAACTGAAGAAAAAGCCTTATAAAAAGTGACATATAAATGGATGGAAGCTTACAGTGTATACAATTAATTGAAGCTATTCAAAACCCAAAATTAGAGAGAATATTTAAGAAGTTTCAAAACAGTCCAAAGAAGCAATAATGGACATTTAAACTAATGTGCAGGCAACACATTGCCTGGAGAAAAACAGACAAATCAGAGATATTTAGGAGGAAACGATGCATTCTTAAGACTCATTACCCATTCTGGCATAGGCACAACTCACTGAAGAATTCTGGGTTTGGCAACGTAATACAGGGAAGAGAGGGCTGAGAGAAATTAATCTAATGGTCACAAGGAACATCCACTTGTTTGACAGGTAAATACACTGAGTCAGTTGTTCTGTTGCTGGGACAAAATACCTAATACTACAATTCAAAGGTTTATTTTGGCTCATAGTTACGGAGGTTTCAGTCCATGGTAAGCTGGCTTCAAGGCAGGAACAGTCTGTTTTACACATCTCCTGGGAAGCTAGAAAGTCTATGCCAACAGGATGAAGGAGCTGTGCTGGTAGGTTGAGGGTTCTACACTGGAGCCAAGAAGTCGCACTCAAAATAAGGAGCAGGGATGCCCTGAAAAGTACCACAGTCATCCTCAGCAACAAGGAGGTCCTGAGCTCTTCTGCTGATGAGAACA
Organism: Dolichotis patagonum; assembly: GCA_004027295.1. NCBI lineage: Eukaryota > Metazoa > Chordata > Mammalia > Rodentia > Caviidae > Dolichotis > Dolichotis patagonum. The sequence goes on from PVJX010018347.1 coordinate 6,631, forward strand.
GTCAAGTACATGCTAGGAGGCCAGTGTGACAACCTTATCTCGGAGTTTAAATGGCACACATCTTCCCTTCTGGAGCTAGGAAGCGATGCTCAATGTAAGGAGCAAAGCTCCCGAAAGCGAACCAAAACCACTCTCACCAACAAGATTCCAAGCTCCTCTGATGATAACAGCCGAACTCACACTGGTGAAGCCGGCATGATGAGCTCCTCCAGAATCAACAGCTCAACAGCAGCACTTAAGAGAGCCCACAACGCCTAGCTCTTCCTCTCCAGGTCTCTGTTTACGCTGGCAACCTTCCTCAGGTGGGCCATCTACATGCAATACCATGCTGATTTAATTCAGCTGCTGTTAAATTGACCACCAGTTTTTTAATCCTTAACAACTCAGAATTTTTCACTCTTACCTCCCTTGCCACATTGTACACCTTGAAATGTCCAGGTTACATGTGAATGCCTAGCTGACAACAATCCCCATCCATCACAGGTATTAAAAAGCTATATAATTTATGCTTCATTCTCTCATTTCAAATAGAACCAACATGGAAATAACAAAGTTTCCAGAGAGCACTTCGATGATGGGAATTCTCTCAGGTAACAATACTCTTGTCCACTAGAGGTCTCTGTATCACAAGATTCTCCTTTCTAAAGCCATCTCTCACCAATGCTGGCTCAAGCAGGCCTTCTAACTAGTCTATTTTTTTTTTTTAATTATTATTTTTCTAACCTACTATAATAGATGAATAGACCCTCAAGTTCTTCAGGTTAACAATTCTTCCTCACAAAACTTAGCTTCTCCAATAGCCTTTCACATCTCACCTGATGGTGAATACAAAACTAAAATAAACTTCATCTTTCTCTCTGAAATATACCTGAAAATCCTGATTTCTACCTTTAACATCCACCCAGAATCAAACCACTCCTCCCGCTCTCCTCAGTGCCCTGTGCCGTACATCTCTTGTCTGGCTTCCACAGGAAACGTTCTGCTTTTGTTCCTGCCCCTACAATTCACTCCCTACACGGAAGCCAACGCAAATCTTATAAAACAGCAGGTGAATGCTCTGTTCCAAGCAATGAGCTCACCCACTGAGTGAGAAAAAAAGTAGATGTCTCCAAAGCTGCCTGCAAGACCCATATGATAAGATGCCTTTTTATGTCTTTAACATACTCCCATTTTTTCCTGCCTGCTTCTATCCCTGAGGCTTCCTACTGTCTCTCGAACATAAATTTGTTTTGTCTTATACCACTTACCTTAGTAATAAGTATTAAGTGTTAGACTTGATGAGATCCCTTTTTAAGGATCATACAGCTTAATTGATAATTTGATATGAATTTATTTAAAAAGTGGACAAAATCAAGAATGTGCCTTTCATTGATTTTTGGAAGACTTTGGTTTACAAGCCAGTTTGAACCAAAAGTTTCACAGTAAACCATATATACCAACCAATTACATCACAGAGACAGTGATAGAATAGATTTGTTATGTTACACATACTCATTTCCTGATGAGCAGATTACTTTATACTACTTAGTTAAGTATCCCTACATACATGTGGAAGGTTAATACATTCTACCTGATAATATATATGTATTCTTACAATAACTTGTATACTATTTAGGTACAGGAGGTTTTTGAGGACGCAAAATGCCGTCTTTTATTCTGAATAAAATTTCTGCCTCTGTACTGTTAACTTTGAACAGTGAGATAAATAGAAGGGAGAGAGTGACGCAGGATGGAGAAAAGGAAAGAAGGAAGCAAGAAGGAAAAAATTGAGGAAAGAAAAGGAAACATGGAGTTAGTAACAGGAGTGCTGTGACCACCAGCCATTATCAGCACTGGAAGAAAGCATTGCATAGGAGTCTAACTTACACCTTGTGAAGCAGAGAGCCCTTTAAACATAAATCCTGACATCCGTGTTCTCTCACCCCCAGTCCTTCTGAGAGTGCCTCCCATTGGCTGAGCCCAATTCGATGCCTTAGAGAGAGTGCCTTGATTCATTCTAAAAGTTGGTCATTCCAGACACAGAGCAGGCTAGATGTTGGAAAATAGATCCACGGGGGCAGTCAGAAAATAATGACTTGGAGATTTTCATTTTTTATTGGAAAGCAGTCATGGGATGGAGGTGGGGTCAAAGTGGAATTAAGCAGTAAGTTCATTTAATATATGTAGTTCTCTGTATGTGCTGCACATCTTTGCAGGCAGTTAGGGTACAAAAGTGAACAAAACAGACCAAGATGCCTGCTTTTTACACCTTCCATTCTAGAAAGAAGTAGATGATAGAAATTATACCAGTGTAATAAATAAGTACATTTTTCAGTATGTTATGAAATTGTGTACCACAGAAAGAAGAGGAAGAGCAAGTCGGGACTGGAAGCATAGAGGGGGAGAGGTGTAGTCTCAGTGTTCAGTGGGGATGAGACTCAGTGAGGTGCTGCTGTAAGAGCGGGCACTTGACGGAAGTGAGGGAGTGAGCCATGAACACCTCTGAGGGCATAAGGAAAGGCTGGTGAGAAGGCCCCCAGATGGAACAGGCCTGGCATGTTCGAGAGAACTAGAAAAGTCTAGTTAACTAGGTAAGTCTTTAAAACGTGTAACTTGAGTAAATCTTGAAAGATAAAAGAATATAAATAAACAGGAAAGAAGAGAGGCTTCCAGATGAAATAATAGCATAAGCAAACTAAGAAAACGAACAAAAGCTAGGCATGGTGGCACAAACTTGTACTCCCAGGAATTAGGCTGAGGCAACAGAATAGTTCTGAGTTTGAAGCCAGTATGGGCTATATAGTGAGTCCAGGCCAGCCTTAGCTACATAGTGAGAGCCAGTCTCAAATAAATAAATAAATAAATAAATAAATAAATAAATAAATAAATAATAAAGAACACAAATGCAGTATCAGTTTTGTTTCCTAATAATTTATAGTATTTACTCTCAAGGGCATTAATAATCATAGGTTAAGTGTACCAATTTGGCTATTTTTTCAATCTATTTTTTATAGTCTTTTTTACAGGCTATTTTTACAGGCTATTTTTTAAAAATTTTATTTAAAGAGAAAACAAAACAAAACCAAAAAATGGGTAGCAAGAATACAGAATTCCAAGGGAAAAAAGAAAGAACAAAAACACTAAGAAATGATTACTTGATAACTTACATACTTTCATCTTGGAAATAGTTGTTCAAGGTACAAAATTAAAACATACAAAGTACACATTCAAACAATGAGACTGTTAACAGTTCTGCTCCACGATCTAACAAAAACAGTAGTATGGTCATTCATCTTACACACTTAAACACACATGCAGTTATATCCTTTAGAGCACTTTCTTTTCTTCTCTTTTTTACAGTAGCAATTACACATTTTGGGTTTTATTACTCCTACATTACTTATTACTTTTTACACTAGAGACACAATGTGATATTTATAAATATGATTCCCATTTATTTCACTAATGAGGATAGTCTCAAGTTGTCTCCATGTACCCATGAAGACCTCAAGATCATCCTTAATAGCTGAGTAATATTCCATTGTACAAAAATACCACATTTTTCATCCACTCTGCAGTTGATGGGGATCCTGGTTGTTTCCAAGATTTAGCTATTACAAATTGCACTGCTGTGAACATGGATAGACATATATCACTGTGATATGACCTTTTCAGTTTTTCTGGGAAAATACCCAGGAGGGGAATAGCTGGGTTGAATGGAACTTCCAATCCTAGTCTTCTGAGGATTCTCCGTACTGATTTCCATAGTGGTTGCACCAGTCTACACTCCCACCAACAGTGGAGCAGTGTTCCTTTTTCCCACAGCTTCGTCAATATTTGTTATCAGTTGATTTCTTGATGGCAGCTATTCTTTCCGTAGTGAGATGAAATCTCAATGTTGTTTTAATTTGCATTTCTCGAATGACCAGTGATGGTGAACATTTCTTCATGTATTTGTTTGCCATTTGTATATCTTCATCTGAGAAATGTTTGTTTATCTCAGATGCCCATTTTTGGAGAGGGTCTTTGAATTTGGGCAGCTTGATGTTATCCAATTCTTTATATGTTCTTGATATAAGTCCTTTATCTGAGGGGTTGCTGGCTAAAATTCTTTCCCATTCTGTGGGTTTTCTTTTCACTCTGTTGGTGATTTCTTTTGAAGTGCAGAAACTTTTCAATAATATGAGATCCCAGTTGTTGGTTCTGTGAAGCATTTCCAATGCAGTTTGCGTTTCCTTCATGAATTCTCTACCTACCCCTATGTCTCCAAGACTTCTACCTACCCTATCTTCCAGTAGATTTAGTGTTTCTGTTTTAATGTTTAGGTCTTGATCCATTTAGACTTTAGTTTTGTGCATGGTGATAGGCATGGATCTAGTTTCAGTCTTCCTCATGTGGAGAGCCAATTTTTCCAACACTTTTTATTAATAAGGCTATCCTTCTTCCAGTGAACATGTTTAGCCCCTTTGTCAAATATCAGGTGGCTGAGTGTCTTTGTACTTATACTTGCATCTTGTAATCTGTTCCATTGATGCTCAGGTCTATTTCTTTGCCAGTAGCATGCTCATTTTATCACTGTGGCTTTGTAGTACAGCTTCAAGTCAGCAATTGAGATGCCTCCTTCCTTGACTTTATTGCCCAGAATTGCCTTTGCTATTCTAGGTTTCTTATGTTTCCAAATGAATTTTAGGAGGGTTTTCTCTAGATCTGTGAGGTATGTCAATGGTATTTTGATTGGGATTGTGTTAAATCTGTATAACCGTTTTGGGAGTATGGCCATTTTCACAATGTTAGTTCTTCCTAGCCAAGAGCAAGGAATATCCTTCCATTTTCTAATATCCTCTTCAATCTCCTTTTTTAGTGTAGTATAATTTTCAGTATATAGGTCTTTTACATTCTTAGGTTAATTCCTAAGTATTTCATTTTTTTAGATGTTATTGTAAAGGGCAATATTTGCATTATTTCTGTCTCAGAGAGTTTCTTGTTTGTGTACGGGAGTGCTATTTATTTTATGAGCACTGACTTTGTACACACTGCTGAATTTGTTTATTACCTCTAGTAGTCTTTTAATGGAGTTTTTTGGGTCTTCTATATAGAGTAACACGTCATCTGCAAATAGTGATAATTTAACTTCTTTGTTTCCTATCTTTATTCCTTTTATTTCTCTCTCTTGTCTGAGTGCCTGGCTAGTGTTTCCAGAACTATATTGAATAGGAGTGGTGATAGTGGACATCCTTATATTGTGCTTGATTTTAAATTCAAAGCTTTCAGTTTGTGTCCATTTAGTATAATATTGACTCTTGGTTTGTCATAGATTGCTTTTATAATGTTGAGGTAGACACCGTGTATTCCCAGCTTCTGAAGGGTTTTTATCACAAACATGTGTTGGACTTTATCGAAAGCTTTTTCTGCATCTATTGAGATGACCATGTGGTTTTTGTTTTTGGCTCTGTTGATGTGGTGTATCACATTTATGGATTTGCGTATTTTAAACCATCCCTACATTCCTGGAATGAACCCCACTTGGTCCTGATATATAATGTTCTTGATGATTTGCTGCATTTTTTTGCCCGTATTTTATTGAGAATGTTTCCATCTATGTTCATTAATGAGATTGGCCTATAGTTCCCCTTTTTGGTTGGGTCTTTCTCTGGTTTTGGTATGAGAGTAATGCTTGCCTCCAGGAATGATTTAGGGAGGATTGCTTTCTTTTCAATTTCGTTGAAGAGGTAAAGGAGTATTGGCATCAAATGTTCTCTAAATTTCTTGTAGAATTCACCCATGAATTCATTAGGACCTGGGCTTTTCTTTGTTGGTCAGTTGTTTTTTTATTATTATGTTTTCAATTTCAATAGCTGATATTGGATTATTCAAAATTGCTATATCTCCTTGGTTGAGCTTTGGTAGTTCGTATGTTTCTAGAAATCTGTCCATTTCCTCTGTGGATTCCTCTCTATGTGAGTAGAGATTTTCAAAGTAGTTGTTCATGATCTTTTGAATTTCCATGGGATCTGTAGTAATTTCCCCTTTTTGCATCCTTATTGCAAGAATTTGGGTTTTTTCTTTCTTTTTATTTATAAGGTTAGCTAGAAGTTTGTCAATTTTGTTTATTCTCTCAAAAAACCAGCTTTTTGATCCATTAATTCTTTGTATTGTATTTTTTCGTTTCAATTGCATTGAATTCTGCTCTAACCTTTACAATTTCCTCTCTTCTATGAGCTTTGGGTTTAACTTGCTCTTCTTTTTCTAGAAGATTGAGATAAAGCATTAGGTTGTTTATTTGTGCTCATTCTGTTTTCTTTATATGACAATTTATTGCTATACATTTCCCTCTTAAGACTGCTTTCATTGCATCCCACAGATTACAATAGATTGTTTCCCCATTTTCACTGAATTGTAGGTATTGCTTTATTTCTTCATTAATTTCATCTGTAGCCCACTGGTTGTTTAAAAGGTTGTTATTTAATTTCCATATATGCATGCAGGTTTTGCAATTTTTTGCCTTTAATTTCCAATTTCAGTGCACTATGGTCAGATATTATGCATGGGATAGTTTCAATACCCTTGCATTTACTTAAGAATGTTTTATAGAATAGTACATGGTCTATTTTGGAGAACATCCCATGTGCTGCTGAGAAGAATGTGTATTCTGATTTGGTTGGGTGGAACACTCTGTAAACATCTACTAAGTCCAGTTGCTCTCAGGTATTATTCAGTTCTATTATTTCTTTGCTGACTTTTTGTCTAGTTGATCTATCTCTCTGTGACCACGGGCTGTTAAGGTCCCCTATAATAATTGTGCTCTTGTGTATTTGGTTTTTTATGCCCATTAGTATCTGTCTTATATAGTTGGGTGCTCCTGTGTTTGGTGCATATATATTTATAATTGTTAGTTCTTCCTCTTGAATGTTTCCACTTATGAGTATGTAGTGACCTTCTTTGTCTCTTTTAATCATTTTTAGGTTTGAAGTTCACATTGTCTGCAAATAGAATAGTTACTCTTGGTTTTTCTGGGTTCCTGTTGCATGGAATACTGTTTTCCATCCTTTGACTGTTAATCTATGAGTTTCCTTTTGGGTCAGATGTGTTTCTTGTATACAGCATATTGTGGGATCCTGTTTCTTGATCCATTCTCTCAGTCTATTTCTTTCAATAGTTGAATTTAGGCCATTTACATTTATGGATGTCACTGATATGTACTGGCTCAACTTTGCCATGTTATTTTCCAATAGTTTGCTTTCTGCTTTTCCCCCCTATTTAATTGCTTGTCCTACCTGGTGGTTTCTTTCTGTTGTTCTGGGATTGTGGTCATTTTTATCTCTGTGTAGTATATCTTTCAACACTCTTTCTAGGGTTGGTTTGGTGGATGTGAATTTCTTCAGTTGTTCTTTGTCATGGAAGTATCTTGTTTCTCCATTAAATTTGAATGAAAGTTTTGCTGGGTACATCAGTCTGGATTGAAAGCTATTTTCTTTCAGGGCTTGAAATATCTTACCCCAAGCACGTCTTGACTTGAGGGTTTGCACTGAAAAGTCTGCTGTGATTCTAATGGGCTTTCCTTGATAGGTGACTTGTGTCTTTTCACTAATAGCACTTAGTATTCTGTTTTTATGTTGTATGTCTGAGATCTTAATTATTATGTGTCTGGGTGTAGATTTATGTTGGTTGCGACTGGCATTCTATATGCCTCACTTATCTGCATATCAGATTTTTTCCCCATGTTTGGGATATTTTCTCCTATTATTTCTGTGAATATTTTAGATATGTCGTTTGTATTGACTCCAGAGTCTTCACTAATGCCTATTAATCTTATATTGTTGCTCTTGCCATCATCTTGAAGCTTCTGGATTGTCATTTCATACTGCTTTGTTATTTTTAAAAGTTCTATCCTTTCATGATCACTAATTGTGATCCTATCCTCAAGGTCTGAAATCTTATCCTCAGCTTCATTTAAACGGTTTTGCATGCTTTCAATAGACATTTTGTTTCTTGGATGTCTCTTTCAGTTTGATTCATGAATTCTGCTTGTTTTCTATATTGTTCATTCAGGGTTTCAATCAGTTTCCCATGCTTCTCTACCTTTTCTTCTATTTCTTCTAGCTGTGCTCAGCAACTCCTTTACTAAGGTTGTTACTTCTATCTTTACATGGGAGAGTACTTCTAATTTGATTTCCTCTATGGCCTCACGGAGAGTTGTTTTTTTTTCATTCATTATCTTTTCAGAGATTTCTGGTGTGTTACTTTTGGGGTCCTCTATTTCAATGTCTCCTGTACTTGCTGCTGATGGACTGGAAGTTTGAGATTGCATTTTGCTCTTTCGTTTTGCCATTTTCCCCTTTCTAGTTAGTGTTCAGTCCTTCAGACCCACTAGTGTCAAGTGTTGGTAGTGTGTATCTTGGTTGATGTTTGTCCAGTTGCTGGGTCCCACAATGAATAGATGGGCCAGTTACCTGACTTCCTGCTGCAGGGCTTGTTGGGTGAATCCTATATTCTTCCTGGGCTGACAAGCCTAGTAGTATTGGTGTAGGTCAACTTTTAGCACCTGCTAATACTTTATCTTCAGGTTATTCCAGGTCATCAAATCTCCCTGTCTATAGTGTTTGTGTAGGCTGAGGCCCTATTGTGTCCCTACTGTGTGACTGTGTGTCTCATAAGCCCTTTTGATTTTCTCCAAGTTGGGGGAGTACTTCTCAGCACATTCTTCCCTCTGCCTGATGTTTTCCGTGTGAGGAAGGGATCACCCTCACTCTTGTCAGACTTACCAAGGTCTTACAGTTAGTTGGAGGGAGCTTTACTACTGTCCCTATTTAGCCACTGTACACCTCTATTTTAGGGGCATACTCACCACACTGACTGAAGCCAGCTGAGATCTTGTTTCGGTGAGGCAGTCACTTAATCTTAATTAGCACTTAATTAGCACAGATAATCCACTATAGTCCAAAGTTCCTCTGGGCGCAGAGTTCCAAGTTTGCCCCATGTGCTGGGATTTCATAGGAGTGCGCAGTCTGGGCCCAGGGTGGGATAGGGGCCCTACTGGCCCCTTGGGGTTCAATGAGTGTAGTCCGGTTAGGCCCGCTGGTCCCTCTCGTGTGCCTTGGGGTGGTATCAGATGCAGGGCGTGTTCTTACTGCTTGGGCGCATAGTTCCAAACTTGCCTGGTGCACGCTAGGATTCCGCTGCCCAGACATGCACTGTCAGGGCCCATGTTGAGTTCCCGCCCTGCTGGTTGCTTGGGGTTCACTGAGCTTGGTCCAGTTAGGCCCGCTGGTCCCTCTTGTTCGCCTTGGGGTGGTATCAGACCCAGGGCGGGGGTCTTACTGCTACAGGCTATTATTTTACAGTCTTTAAAATCTTTCATTGTTGAAAGCAAGCAGATACTTTACTATTTTGTATACAAGTAGCTTTTTCCAACACAGCTAAATGAACCTGAATGGCTTATTTATGGCCATTTTGATACACTCTCTTACTGCGCTGCATGCAAGTTCTCCCCCTTCCACAGTGATCATCAACAGTTAATGCTTAACATGATCTTTTATATATCATCCAGAGTACTGTTATAACGAAAAGAAAGCATTTGAAATATCTCAAATTGATGTCCATCATGCATTACAAATAATGCTCTAACATAACAAAGAACACAAAGGATCACCTTTAGATTTTAAAACTCAAGCTTCAACATGAAAATACTTATTCTAAGTTTAATACTATATTTTAAATTTAGAAAAATAAAAGCACATCAAAACATAAAATCTTAAATTATGCATTTTTTTAAGATAAAGCAAGTCTACATTTACATGAGACAAAGCAAATCTACTTTACTTACGATTATGAAAGATGATCCTAAAATCATTTGAGGTCCAATCCTGACCTTGTTGAACACTTTTTTTGACGCTTCAACATATTGTTCACATAACTGGAGGAAAACTTTATTGGTAACCTCTGCTTAAATACTACGAAGAATTGCCATTTCTTTCAACCAAATTGTTTTAAAAATGTGCACTCACCCTGCGTTGTTGCTGACAGCAGTTAGTCCTTTCACTCCAGTTTGCAGCAGAGCTCCTATAAGATTCTCTGGAATTCCACACAGCCCAAAACCTGTAATTAGCCCAAAAAGTAAACAACCTGCAAAGAACATGGTATCCTTTCACAGAAAAGCATGTTTTATTCTTCTTAATAACAAATAATACAATGCATGCTACTAAATTTATGGAGCAAAGCATACAGATATATTTCAGTAACTCAATAAATAGTCAAACAACTGGACCCCAATGTTTTATACAATTATCCACCACAAGACATCATTTTCAAGTCCTTGTAGCATAAATATAAACTACAATAGGTTCTTATGCTACAAGCCTATTATTGTCCCACTTTATAATTCAACCCTTATATAATTATTTCAAGTATGTTTGTTTCATACAAACTTTGGAAAACTGGAAGCGGAAGCCAATCATTTTTATTTCCTTTTTTTTTTTTTGGTCTTTTTAAGACAAGGTTTCACTATGCAGTTCAGACTGCCCTTGAACTCACTTCGTAGCCCAGGCTGGTCTTGAACTCATAGGGACCTTCTTGCCTCAGACTCCCCAGTGCTGGGATTATATGGGGTGCGCACCGCGCCCAGCTCCTTTTTTCTTGATAACATCTGTAATTTCTAAAATAGTACTGGGCTTTAAATGGATACTTAATGATGATATCAGTTGAATAATATCCCTAAAAATAAACTTTGATCCCCATTATAAAAATTAACCAGCAAGCTTAATGAGTGTGAGACAATGGTTCGAAAAGACCTCTCAAAAATTAAAAGAAAGCGGCAATAAAATGTTCGGGGACCTGGGGAATATTAACAAAAGAGAGGTGCTGTGCTCTCCATCTCATAGATTAGGAATAATTTTTTATAGTGTTGGAAATGGAAGCCAGGATCTCACACGTGTTAGGCAAGTGTTCTACCACTGAGCTATAATCCCAGTCCCAAAAACATTCCCAAGAATTTAGGAATTTTTCAAAGCTCCCAAGAAGACATTCACCACTTTGAAGCTTTAGCTTTTGAAAATAACTAGGAAAAGAAAGCAGAAAAGGAAAAAAAGTACAATATTGTGTTAAAATTTTAATTTTTAAGGGGACACAGTAGTAAAATAAACGTAATACAGTATATAACAAATTTAAAAAGTGGATAAATAATTGGCACTTCTAATCTATAGTTTGGTTACTGTGATTTTCAGGCTTCATGAAAAGCATAAAGACCTCATCACAAAAAAGAAACAATATGTTCACTCACCACCAACCAGAATGGTTGCACCATCTGGGATGTCTTTTACAGCTTCCACTGCATCAGTGTAAAATTTGGTATGGTGACAGGTACTTGTTGAAAAGTAGCAAATACATCCCTGAAACATTAAACATTTTAAGTGAATAAACATTTAGAGACAATGCTTTAGTTTGTATGTATAGTGATTTAGTCACTTATTATATACCAAGTGACGATTTCACTATCTCATTTTTTAATTTTTTAATTATTTAGTCAAAATGGAAAAATTGCATGTATTTATGGTGTACTACATGATGTTTTGTTATATGGATACATCATAAAATGACTAAATCAAAGTATGGAACATATTTTTACCTCACATATTTACTCAAATCATTCTTTCATGGTAAGAACACTTAAAATCTATTCTTTTAGCAGAATACATTGGATTAAACATCACTGGATGATGTATGTATACAGATAAGTACAATGTGGTTGGATACTACAAATATCTATACAACTGAGCCCTTGATCCAAATTTAGATGCCAGAGTATGCTTCCCAAAAGGACAGCAAGTAAAGAACGGTATACGAAATTATTCATCTCCCTATGGCACTAGTTCAGGGATAGTATTAAAAACCTATTATCTACAAGGAAGGTTACCTTTCCCTTACTGCAATGAACTATGTGGCAGCTGTGGTTTGGAGAATTTTTTTGTCACCTCCAAAACTCAAGTTGAAATTAGGTTTCCAATTTAAGTGTGGAGAGGTAGTGAGATCTTCAAGTGGTATTTGGATCCTACAAAAGGGATTAATATTGCTCTCGAGGACTATGTTAATTCTTACAAGAGTGAGTTCTTGTTCTCAGAGGACTGGATTAGGTACTGCAAAATCGAGCTGTTGTAAAGTGAGCCTGCCACCTTGCACTCTGCCTCTTCTTTCACACCTGCTTTCCCTTCTGCTTCTCTGCCATGTCATAAACACAAAACAAGGCTCTGACCAGACACAGCCATCACAGCCCTGACTTTGGACTTCCAGCCTCCAGAACTGCGTGCTAAATATACTTCTTACCTTTATAAATTACCCAGTCTAGGATGTTTTGTTACAGCAACAGAAAAAAGATTAAGCCAGGTCCTAAATGAGTCATCTAGTGAGCACTCACAATCAGTTGTAAACTATACTCCTCGTTACTCTCCATCCTTAATATGGACAAGAAAAAATCAGATGGCAGATTCTGTGCCAACCAATCACTCATGCTGAGCATTACCTCTCATTTAATCTTATTACACTGTATATTCAACCTGCAAAGAGAGAGGGTTAAAAGAAAAAGTCCTGATACACTGACACCTTAACAAGTCCAGCTGCAAGCCTGAACTTCACTTTCTAAGTCTGCCAGACAGACACAGGTTGAGGAAATAGTATAATGACTATCATTTTTCTCTTCCCCTAGAAATTATTCTCATAAAAAATGTTAATTAGCACAAAGGACTATTTAAGAGAACTATATAGAAAGAAAGTCAAATGAAAGACTAAAACAGTAGAGGTTATGCACATGACTTTTGTCCATTTACATTTCTATTTTGGTCAAGGTCAGGTGAGGAGCTTCCACACTACTCAAAGCCTAGGACAAAGATAGAAGGGAAAAACTTGAGCCACAAAGAGTTTTTTCTCTTTCTTGTCCTCAAGTAGCAAGGATTCTTTTGCTTCTTTTTTAAACATACACACACACACACACACACACACAATTTTTACTCTTACAAATTAAACGTCTGGGTAGATGGAATTAAGCTCAAAGATGGACTGTAAAATAAATTTGAAGTATTTCAAAAAAAAAAAAAGAGTAAAGGCACAGGTATCCAATCCAACCAACTCATTTTACAGGTCAAGTTCCTGAATCTTAGCAAGATTTTTCAATTTACCCAAAACTGTGTTAAAGCAATCCAGATCCCAAGTTTTGACAACTTTTATTAGAATCCTTCCACCACAATATGCTCTTCTCTATGTTTCTAAAAGGCTCCAACTGTATTTTACTTCTATTTCATTATTTTACACAACATATCTTTATGGCTCTAAACTTTTATGTAGAACTCTGCTATCCTCATCTTCACCCAACAATGAAGGAAAAAAATGACAGAATTCCTGTACATCCAGCAGGCAGTTACTCAAACTATTTCTCTGTAGACTGAGAAACGCAAATCCTATAGAGAGTAAACTGGAGGAAAATTCTTTTCCCCACACACCCAGACAAGTTTTCAGATACATGAACAGAAGTGAAAGCACATAACCACAGTATCATCAAGAATCTGTTTCTTTCTTTCAGCTAAGAATTAGTGTTTCCATGACAAATCATAAGAAATTACTCAGCAATTTATTCTACCCCACCCTTAAATTTTTCAGAAGTATTTTATGAAAGGGATAAATTGGGCTGCGGCTACAGCATGGTGGCAAGGCACTTACCTAGCATGTGTATGGCCCTAGGTTTGATTCCCAGCAAGAACAAATAAGTAAGTAAATAAGTAGAGAAATTTAAAAATATAACTTTATCCAGAGTATCACAAGTTAAAAGTAGTAAGAATGACATATTTCCAGGTACGTGAGAAAGGCTTAAGATAGTGAAGAACTTGTAGGCAAATTAATTGTTTATCATTATTCAAACATTAACACTATTTGTTGACATTTGTTATATGTTATATTGACATTTGATATCTACTTACTATTTGCTGAGAAACTAACTTACACTAAGGCAGTTGTTATCCTTAAAAAACTAAAGTTCCAATTCAGTCACTATTGTATCATTCTGAGAAAATTACTTGACCAGTGAAAATCTTTTGAGGTGGGTCAGCTTGATTTTACAAAAAGATGACAATTGTCTTCCCAGCATGCAGTGGGGAATACATAAATAATAAAATACACAGAATCTCAGTGCCTGGCCTACGGAAAGGTACCTAGGGAAACTTAGCCTCCTTTGTGGAATGCCATCTTTTTTCCACTCCTTAAGATAGTAAGATCAATTTGTCATTTGTTAGAGTTTAATTTTAATTTTCAACCTCACTAATCAGTCACACACACACACACACACCACACACACACACACACACACACACACACACCCGCTGATTTCACATACACACAAAACATCTTAACATGACCCATGTGCCATGTTGCTCAGGCTGGTCTTGAATTTCTAAACTTAAGGGTTCCTCTGCCTCAGCCTTCCAAGTAGCTGGGACTATAGGCGCATACCACAGTGTACAGTAAATACATTCATTTCATTTGCAGTCGGGTTTACCAGTCTAGATATTCAAAGATTGCAGGGCATGCCAGCAGTCTTGGCACCAAGAGTAGAGCAAAGAGGAAGCAGACTTCCTGTAGCTGGTTACACCACTGAGGATATGCAAGGCCCAAAAGCTGCTTAGGAAAGCTGCTTAGGACCTACTGAGGCAGCTCTTTAGAGGAAACTTTTGGGTTATTCTTAACCAGCTTCCTCTCTGCTCCCATTTCCCATTCTAGCTCTGTCTCTGGGAGTGAAAATTCATGTCACTGCCAATACCATCTAAGATTAGGTAGCTAAGCAAAAACTTACCTCTCCTAACATTTACCTTTTATCCTAGGTTACTGAATTCAAAAATGAGTTTTAAGCTTCACCTAATTTGATCTTTACCTTCTAATATATTTTAAATAGTTTAAATATTTAAATATTTTAAATGATTTTAAAAGTTCATCAGCTGCTACCAACTAAATAAAGTCTTCAAATTTTCAGAGACTATGTAAAAGTAATAGGAGGAGGAATGAAATGTACAATTTGGACATCAGTTATTTGGAGGACAATGTTTTCACCCAAGTCTTCCTTTAATATTTACACAAAGTATTTTATGTTGCCCCCCCAATCACAGCAGAACTCCATTTCATTGTTGGTACTAATTTCTGTTATTACAATGGAAGGAGAAAAATAGTAACACAGTACAGAAGTGAAAAAAAAAAACACTCAAAATTCTTACAGTGAAATTTTTTTCTACTTCATATATTTCTCTTTTTAACATACTGCTCACCTTCATTCTTGAGCCTCTTCTTCACATTTTTTACAGCTAACCTTAGAAGTTTTGTTTTACTGTTGCATCTAAGTTTCATCTCATGACTTCCTAATCCTGAATTTCCTTCCTAACCTCTGCCACCAGTATTTCTTTCACCTAAATCTCTTTCTTGCCATTTAGCAATCTAGAACTTTGCGAAAATGCACTTCCTTTTGACAGGCTTTCAATAAAAATACTCAAAGCATACTGCTTTTTAAAAAATTAATGTCTTAATGATACAGAAGCACACTCCCAGGTGTTATTTACCTTGTCAACTCACTGTTAAATAAATCATGACACAGAAAGGCTAATAGTGTATTGCCCACTTCTGCATTACAGCTTGATCAACAACAGTGGGGAGGAGAGGCCACAGGGACTGAGGTGAAGACATCCGCTTTAGAAGGAGAAAACAGTAATATGCAGGTGAATAATTCACTTGCAAGCTTGCCAGGACTGACGTGGCACCACTGCCAAGAGGAAGTCACACATATTGAATGCAGACTACAGGGCCCTATTAAATTAGAAACTGGAGGTGAGCACAGCAATGTGTTTTATGAAGCCCCCAAGGATTTCTGGTGTGTACTAAAGTTTCAAAGACAATCTACCTGCCCATCATGTTTTTTTCCTGTACTGAGAATTGAACCAATTTGCTCTTCTCTCTCTCCTATACTGAAGATTGAACCAGTTGCTTATATACAGCAGAAAAACTTTCAAAGTTACTAAGTGGGCTGCAGTGTTCTCTCATCTATGTATTATTAAACATCTTTTACAAGATACTGAGTATCTATGTATTATTAAACATCTTTACAAGATATTGAGTATCTTTTCTTTGCTGAGTAGCATGTAATGTTGAGGGAAATGGAAAATTAGGCATACCACATTGGCCCAAGGTTAAAGAAGGACACAAGTGTTACATTCAGCAGAAGTGAAAGGCAAGAATTCAGGTGTGATATAAACAGTAAGGGCTCCCAACGCCATGAGCTGGGGGAACCCTCTGGAAAGAAGTCGGACCTATGATAATTATACTTGAACGGCAAAAAGTTGAACTCTGATACGAACTTTCTGTGAAACACAAAAAACCCTTAATTGTAGTTTATCCACCTTGAAAAGGTTTGCCGGGCTTGGGAAATGGCTTAATGATTATATTCAAGATGAAAAAGACTGGAGGTGAGTAAATTATACCCAGACACAAACAAGTAAACTGCCAAAAGAGAGAATACTATTAACCTTGGCCCAAGGGTATCCCCGTGTCCAGGCTTTTCCATCAGCTTCAGCACCTGCAACAATATGACTGAAGATCAAGTTCCCCTTTAATAATGCGTTATACACCCCAAATTATCTGCAATTAGCAAAATCCTTTTAAAAGGAATTTAAGAATGAGATGATCCAGGTCCGAACCATACCTTTGCACTTTGTAGGAAGTTGGTGGCCTTTCTATGTTAGTTCTCTGAGACAGGATGCAGTAAAGAGGAAAGAAATAGCTCAGGGCAAGAGTTCTGAGTCCTCAGAGTGAGCACACTGTACACCTCGTGTAAGGCACACTGAGTAAAAGTGATTCCTGAAGCAGTCTGGGCAAAGCCTCCCTTGTGGACTTAAGAGTTTTGTTCCAATAGTACTCAGCTCTTAAGACTCCAGACAGGAATGCTAGGGGAACATAGGCTTAGAGGTATGAATATTGCAAAGACATACATCAACCAAAACTCCACTGAATGTCCCTGGATACTACACTCTGGAGAGCCGGCAGTTAAGTGAGATACAGACTTTCAGCGGGCTTTTAAAGCTTAGTCCCTAAATCTAATCGAGAGCCTGAAGAGAAGGGGCGTCTGCGCCCGCGAACAGCACCCGAGCAGTGGCCGGCCCTCGACCGGCTTCCCAGCAGCTTGGCCTGCAGACGCCCGGGCGAGCGCTCCAGTCCGGGTTCCCGGTTCCACCGCCATGGTGCACACAGCCGTATAGGGAAAGCGAGGACGCGGAGCGCACTCCACCGCGCTGCGCCCAGCATCCGCCCACTCGGCGGGGAGCGCGCCCGCGCGCCCAGCCCGCCCCGGCTGGCTGCTGGGCCTCTACAGGTGCCCGTGCCAGGAGATGCCCGAGATGGGGAACAAACTTGCCCCCTGGTACTTTCACTCAGTTCCCCTCAAATTGGTGCCTCCTCGCCTCGCGGCGGCCGCTTCTTTACGGCTGTCAGCCCGCTGGGACCGCGCGCAAACCCCGCAGGGCGCGGCAGTGCTGCTCGGAGTCCTCCGCCCCTTCTCAGCTTCTACCGCGCTGCTTGGCCTCATCTTGCCCCGTCGGGGAACCGAATGCAGAACCAAGCAAAGGCAGCCATCCGAAGGGGCGGAGACCGCATCGCAGGATCCTATGACCGGGCATCGAACTCTGGCTACCCGTTCCTGCGCTGCAGAGGGTGGGGATCGGCACAGGAGGAAACGCGCGCACCGCTTGCCTTTTTCCTGCTGTAGCCTTGCTTTTCGCCCTCATTTTACCTTGGACCAGGCAGCCCCAGAGCTGCGGGCAGAGGCGCTGAGCCGAAGCCCCGAGGAAAGGAGTTTGAAAGCCGCCATCTTCCGGCTGCACTGTGCGAGGCGGTGGCGGGCTGGCGCGCGCGTCCGGGCGTGCCGGTTGTCCTGGCCTCGGCGAAGAAGAGGAGGAAGGCGCGCGGGGGCGGTCTGGAGGCGCGACCGCGTCGGTGACGTCCTGGGGCCTCCGGCGGTCGCCGCCCCTTATAGGCTCCGCTTGAGAAGCGAGGCTGGGAGGCGCTGGTGTCCCCGAGTGGAAGCTCGGCTCAGGACCGCCTGGGTCGCGGGGAAGGGCCCTGCGTGTCCGAGGTAGCGGCGTCGGCGTCTACTTGCACCCGCAGTCCATGAGTCTACCCTTGAGCTTTGAGGGAATTTGCGTGTCTGCCGTCCCCTAGGTCCAGGATAAGCCTAGGGGTCGCCCACGGAGCGTGTTGCTTTTCCTAGTCGGTGCTGGGCAAGTGTCTGTGGAAAGGGGACTATATGCATATTTTCCCGGGCCTTTATAGCGTTCGCGTTTCTAAAGTTTCACAGCCCATTTTCTCCGCAGCTTGCCCTGGCTTATGAAGAGTAAGTTTGTTCTCAGAACCTTGCTAGAGTTACTGGTCCTGAGATGTGGCCAGCCAGGTCTGCAGTGGGACAAAATCTGGGCTGAGCCTTTGTTTTCTGTCATCCAAGTCTGTAGGCTTTAGAATCATTATGGCAATGCAGTCTCGGAACCCAAGAGGTTTCACGGCAGATGCACACATAGTTATATATAACTTTTTGACTGGCCTGAGCCAAATTTTACAACCTTTAAAGCTCCTCAGGTGTAAATTAAGATTGTTTTATAATACTCAGACTATCTTAGATTTATATGATTATAAAAGTTGGCACACCACACACAAAGATGTTAGGCATTTTGTTAGTTTATTCTGGTTTTAGTGGTTGATTGACATGGCACACAAACCTTATCTTTTGACCAACTGAGGACATGAGTCAAGTCTGAATTTTTCAGAACCATGTATGCACTTAGCAGAGTAGAAGGACTAAGATGAAGCTCAGTGAACATTTTATTAAATTAAAGGCTAAGTCTTGAGAATATGGCTGTTAATTTAGAGCCAACCCAAAACACTCAAGAAAATTAAGTAAGACTTCTGTTTCATTAGACACTAAGGCACTGTTCAGGGTGATTAAAATCTATCCATAAAAGCATCTTCTCTGCTATTGTTTTAACTGAATTTTTTCTTCCCTGTGAATGCTATGATTTTAAAGTCTGAAGAAATAAATGCCCAGTTATTTAGAAGAAATTAACCTAGTAATTCTGGGTATTTCACTATATTTTAGTAAGTTAGACTGAGAGAAAATTCAAGTATTAGAACTGAAGTTTCATAAGTAATCCTAAAACAGCATTAACAGCTATTGTACTGCAACTTACAGAATTGAAAACCCTAACATTCCAAAAGGGTCTGCTTTTCCAGTTTTTTGCTTTTACAGGCACATGAAATGGAAAAAATGCACTGGCAACTTTGTCTATGGTCATATGACTGACTCTTGGCTAGTCTCACTCTGTTGCTTCTGGCTGAGGAAGACACATGTGCCATGTAACTATGAGAAAAATTGAGCCTCAGTACTACTTGGTCAGAGCAAAATGGACATGTGACATTATGCTTTGTTTTGTATTTTTTAAATAATGTACGAGTATCTTCAACTCGAACAAATTATAGACAAATTTTGGTGCAAAAATTTTTCTGAGTTCTACAGAGAAATTTCAATTTCAATGTGTGTAAAATTCTGTCCTTTTAAATGTCTAAGAATAACAATTCCTCCTTATTTGGAAAAGTAGTTCATGGGAAATACTCGTATTATGGAAATTTTATGGTGTAGAATTCTGTGGTCTTTTTTTGAGAGACTTGAAGTAAAATTTTATAATCAAAAGGTCTGATTACAGACAGCAGAGAAAATGAGAAAATAAACAAAGTTTATGTTGTATTATTTTATAACATGTATATGTGTATGACATCTTTTTTTGTCAGATAAATACAAATATGGCAGACTTTAGTTGTAAGCTGTCATTTTCTGCTTGAAGGATTTCATTTTAATTCTCCTAAAATATGATATATTAGCATCTCTTATTATCAAAAGATAGGACATCCTGTCCTCACAGTTAGTAGCAGATTTCTGTAGACTAGAAATCATGGGCAACTCAAAACTTGTTTTTCAAATGCTGTTTAACTGGCATAACTAGTAATAGGGGTTTTATCTAAGTCTTTTGAGTCAGTTAAAAAAAATACCTACATGCTTCATTTTATATAATTGGAAAACAAATCTCTTCAAACAATTTCCTCTTGAAAGTTTGAAAAACATGAATTTAAAGTTTTATGTAAATCTATAAATGTAAGTATTGTTTTATAATGCAACTCATTTTTGATTTCCCTATTTTGTAAGTTTATTTTCACAGACCCTTTGAGTCAATAATATATACTTAGTATTTGTTCAATGAATAGATTAAAATAAAGTTTTTCTTCAATTATAGTTTCTCAAGAAAAAAATAAAAATTAATGAATGATGTATTTGAAGAAAGATTAATTCTTGTGATGACAATGAAAGTTTTGGTAAGGTACTTAAAAGAGCACAGCACACCAGTGATTTAGTTATACTTTTAAGCCTGATCTATTACATCTGTTTTCAATAATTCCCTCACTCTTTTTTCCATCTGAAAGCTCATGAGCCTAACCTTTATTGTCAGCATTTCTATTAGTGTTCTAGTCTTGTGAGCCTGCAGAGCATTATTGAGATTTACTTACAACATTCTAGGCTTTCTCTAGCTTGGTTCTCCAAGTTTTTTCTCCCTAAAATTCCTCATATAAATCAATTCCAAAGGTTTCCAAACATCAGGTGTAGTCACAGAAGTGACCCTACTTCTAGTTACCAATCTTATGTTATTCAGCTTTTGTTTTTGTGACAAAATACTGGAGATAAATCAATTTAAAAAGAGGCATAAGTTGTCTCAATTCAATTTCAGTGATTTCAGTCCATCGTGATTGGCATTTTCACTTTGGACCTAGGTTGAGGCAGAACATTGTGGTAGGAAGAGCATGTTGAGCCAAAGCTCTTAGTCTCATGATGGCAGAGAAGTAAAGTGACAAAGGAAAAGGCCAGTGTCCTAGTATCCCCTTAAAGGACATGCTTTTAATGACTTAAATGCCTTCCACTAGACCCCATATCCTAAAGATTCAACCTCTTCCCAATAGTGCCACAGACTGGAAACCAACCCTTTAACACATGTCCTTTAGGGGGTATTAAAATTCAAACCATACCAAAGAGTATCTTGTTTCATTCCCTGCACTGACTACCAAAATGTTTTAAGAAACACAGCATGTAATCCAAAATAATCTTTTCGGTTTTCAGAGAAGGTAAAATTTGCAACAAAAATATATGTAGGATAAAATAAAGATATATAGAAGGAGGCAAGGAAACTCAATTTGTGTGTTTCTTTTATTACCTTAAAACTCAGGGTCATATCTTGCTCAGCTCTGCATGTAGGTGTGTTAATCATTTAAGGAATGTTTGTATTACAAGGCTTGTTAACCCTAAATTTACCTAGTATATTTCATCCCTCCTTCAAGACTAAAGACACAAAAGCAATATTAACTAATGTAAAAGGTAAAGAGTAACTGAAGTAACTGTCAAAGTTTTCAAGGTTCAACTGACAGTTTTACAACAGTTCCAGATTCTCCTAGATCCATGTCTAAAAGTTTCCAGTCTTTGCCCTAAACTTGCACTCACCTCAGATTCCAGTTCTAAAGACAGAACTTGGTATACATACCACCTCATGATAAGATCACCTCTCCCCAAGCAGGAGCAACTACCCCATGACAGGAACCAAGGAAACCACCTCCTGATCAAGGACAATCATTTCATGGGAAACACTGAGATAATGATCATCTAGACCTTGCCCATCACAGCTAGACCTTAGAAGCTGATCTCATCCTTTTGTGAGCCAGTCAAAACCCCTGTGTCAGAGTATACCCCCTTTAGTTACTCAAATTGGAGTCGTCTTAGTCGTCTTCCTACTGTCCCTTACTTTCTAACTCTTGCCTAATGAATCTGATTTATGCTCCATTCTGATGCATTTTTCTGTGATGTGAGTCAAGAACCTACTCAGTAGGCTGTGTTGAAGTCCCTGTGTCTTCTTTGGAATACTCCTTGAACTCTATCCAGTGACATTAAGAATCTAATCTTATCATGAGATCAACCCTGGTCACAGATTTGTAGGTATGCAATACAGTATTGTAAACCATAAGCACAGTGTCGTATAGAAAAACTCTAGAACTCATTATTCTTCTATAACTGAAATAAGTACTTGTTGAATAGCAATTCTCTATTTCCCTTTTCTTCTGGTCCATAGCAGAGCTCAGAGCGTAACCATTTTAAATATCTCATATAAGTGGAACCATGCAGTACTTTTTCTAACTAGATTATTTTACTTAGCCTATCCTGAAGTTTCGTCCATGTTGTCATATATGGCAAAGTCTCCTTCATTTTGTTAAGGCTGAATAATATTCTATTGCCTACATATACCACACTTTCTTTATGCATTTGTCTATTGATGGGCATTGAGTTTACTTACACATTTTAACTATTGTAAATAAGGCTGTAGTGAGCCCAGAAATACCAACGCCTCTTTGATACCCTTAAATGTATATTTAGAACTCTTACGGTAAAACTATATATATTTCTAAAAGTTAAATAAAAGTTATACAACACGTTAAACAATGAAAGTGCTCAAAGTCCTTACCTTATCTCATTCATTTTTTCAGCCTTTTCAATTCTTGCATGTAAATACATAATCTATGGTTATGATCATTACATAATGCAGTCCCATTCCCTAAACATTTGCATAGGTAACTTAGAATCTTTGCTTTTTATTGCAGTAAAATATTCTTTCAAGATGTACTATCATGTAACATGTCATTTTCCTATCATGAGATATTTGTAAGTGTTCTTAACTAAATTCTGGTGAGAAACTAAATAGTGTCACAATGTCTTGGAAACATTTTTTGAAATGTACTATTGCAGTGATTTATGTTTGTCTTGAAGCATAACCAGTTGGATGTGATTTTGTCCTCATTTTCAGTTCTTGTTTGAAAATATATACCATATAATCAAGATTATTACATATTAAAATTTGAATTCTGCTTTTTAAGTTTATCCTAAACATTTGCATACATAACCTAAAATTTTTACTTTTTGTGGCAACAAAGCAGTCTTTCAGAATGAGGTACCATCATGTAAAGAATCATTTTCCTACCATTAGATATTTATAAGTAATCTTTGCTTGTATTCTACTGAGAAACTAAAATAATAAATGTGAAATATAATATGCAAATAAAGATGTCACAATGTGTTGGAGACTTTTTTTTTGTACCAGGGATCGAACTCATGGCTTCACACTTACCAGGCAGGCGCTTAAGCCACTGAGCTAAATCCCCAGCCCTGTTGGAGACATTTTGAAGGCTTAATGTTTGTCTTGGAGCATTATTAATTGATAAGTTGGATGGTTTTTTTTCTTTTTTGATATTTTTGAGACAGGCACTTGCTGTTGAGGCTGCCTTGAACTTACAATGCAACCCCAGTACTTACAGTAATCTTCCTGCCTCAGTTTCTCATGTGCTGGAGTTATAGGCATACCCAGCTTGGGATGGTACTCTTTAAAAAAGTCACACTTGCTTTAGTTACTTCATTGTAAAAAAAAAAAAGACTGCCAAATTGAATATTTAATAGCAAGATAAAGAAGATTAGGAATAATAGGGGCATTTTGGAAGAAATATGAAATATAAAATAATTTATAATTCACTATATGACTGTTGTCTTTTTTCTTTTTATGGGTACTGGGGATTGAACTCACAACCCTGCATTTGCAAGGCAGGCGCTCATGCCGCTGAGCTAAATCCCCAGCCCTATGACTGTTGTCTTAATATCTTTAAATGAAAGGTTATCTTTGGGCAGAGGACAGCTACTGACATTGATGAAGTTCCATACAACAACTACGCTAGAGAAGAAAGGTCAAAGGGATGGCAGTGAGCACAAAATAAGTTACAAAAAAGAAAACAAGTATAAGTAATTACTATTGCATTATGATTGAGGAGTATGTGTTAAGCCTAAACAACTGATCTAAATGATACCGTTTTTTTTTAGAAAAAAAAGAGCCACCATTTAATACCACATCAAAAGCTATATATTTTTCTATAAAACAATATGTGACAGATTAAAGACCATGAAACTGAAATCAAGTGAATATGACCAACAATTGTAAACATCTCCTGTATTGATTCCTGGACACTGTTAATACAAAAACGATCAATTAGAGAAGTATCCTTGAGATGTTCATAATCTAGGTTACAAAGGGCTCAGAGTATATAGTAAAATAAAATAGTTCTTTAGGATGTGGATTTTAGGATAGGAGCAGTCACAGTTCACAAAAGTGACATTTGATCTGAGGCTTATAAAGTGAGTACAAATTTGCTCAACTGAAAAAGAAAAAGAGTCGTGATCAAAGACTTCATGTAAGAAGGTTCTAAGTATGTTCAAAGAACAGAAAAGACACTGATTTAACTAAAGTGATTTTTTTCAAACATTTAGTAACTATCACTCATTCAATTAAAATCATATTTAGAATCTGACAAAATAGTTGAAAGTGAAATTTTACAGTTTAAATATACTAACTTTATAATTTGAATTAAGAAATATCTTTCTGTTATAAATGAAAATTAGAATAATAAAACTGATAAAATATATACAGCCATTTGCTTATCATTGATGACTTGCTTATTATGGGCTTTCTGTTTGACTATAACAATATCAAGAAAATTCTGATTTATACTAAAGCTTGCCAAATACGCTCATTATATCATTTACCTTAAAAAGATCAAAACTTAAAAGTAGAAGGAAACGTTTGCTTCAATAATTAATGACTAGTAATATCAACACTTCTTGTTGATATATATAGATATTGGACTAAAATTGGGTAAATTGAAAATAATCTCTAAAACTAACATATGCTTACAAAGTGATTTATATATTCATTAAAAAATTAATATCCTGTGATGAGAAATAAGGTTAAGCAGTTTATGTATCTGATCATGGTATCCAAGTAAATATTTTTATGGATTTATTCAAGTCAATGTGTAAAGTTCCAAATAATAAAAAATTCATATGGAATTTGACTATCTTTGTCAATAATGTATTTCATAAATTCAAACACTGGAATTGAGAAAATGAAGAAACATCATTCTGAGGCCTACCTACTATGAGGTCTAGTAACTTTTAACTCATTAATATCATAATTGAGTGTGCTTATGATTCATTAGGGTAAAATAAATAGTTAAAATATAATTTAATCTTAATTTCAAATGTCAAACTTTTGAAGTACCCATGAGAGCCACTAAAGTCAAATGGTGTATTAAAATTAGATTGTTTTTAAAATCCTGAGTTCAAGGATCTTTGAAAATTAAATTTGTATTTTAAATGATTATACTACTGACTAATTTTGAAGGAAAAGGAGTATTTATTTGTAATAATCCAGATGACAGAAATTCAAGCTGAATCCCTGAATTGTTTCAAAATTTAAAAATTGCAGAATAGGGTTCATACTAAAAGATATCCCATGAAGAAGAATGCATAAAGGCAAAAGCAGTGTACTGTAGTTTGAATCATGAGGTTTCAGATGGAAGTCAGAACTTCACTGAAAATTGGAGTAGAGGACAGTCATATGAGGTTCTGGCAAGAATCTTGTCCTTTGTGTGTTCATGCCCTGAGAATTTGTATGAGGCTAAATTAAAGGCGACAGCCTAATTTATCTGGTGAAAAAAATTCAAGGCAGCATAACATTAAAGCAGCTGCATGGGTATTGTTGGCCACTTTCAGACAGATTTATAGTGAGAATTAGGAACAAAGGCAGAGCAATAAGATTTGGAAACTTCCAATTTGGCTAAAAGAAAAGCTCATGTTACTTTTGTGGCCAAAAGGACTGACTGTTAAAGAAATTAGCACCATTAAAAGGAAGCCAGAAACTTTGCACTGGGAAAATAAGTCTTCTTTTATAGTCTGTGCATGTTCTAGAGAAACAGTATTCAAACTTTTTTTACTCTTGTGGTCATATTACCAAACTAGGCCTGTTCTCCATGCCATGCAGAATGCCAATCACTGAAGCAATAAGTTTTGCAAAATAGAACAAATTCATTCACAAGGGGCCTAAATGTAAGGGGGAACCCACAGACTTAAATCTGTCTCCCTGAGGAGAAACTTGAGGGATATTTATGGGATACAGAGAGTGGAGAAAGGTGATTGGAAATAAGAAAGTTTGAAGTAGTCAGTGTTTTGCCTATTTAAAAACAAACTTCATGGCTCTGCATGGAACATATGTTCAGAAAGTGTTAACATTAGCATGATTTGTATCTGTAGTCTTTGACTTTCTAAGGGCAAAACACCACCCAACAGACATTTATGCAAAACTAATTGAAAGGTTCAATGGTTTTGTTCATTTACCACAGTACACTTTAAACACAAGTACTAGTGTATAGAAAAGTTGGCCTATGGGAAAATTATTAAATTCTTTCTCCATATATACTGTGGGAAGGACAAAGGATTCAGCTATAAATTAATATTGACAGACTTTCTGAAATATATTTGTATATGTGAGGTTTTTACTCAGTATTTTATGGCTAACATGTTTCCTGATCATTTTGGTTGGTCATGAGATTTGATAACGTAGTTGTAACATGTCTGTTCATCCTTTTCAAATGACCTCGTAGACACTAGGAAATCACATCCTTTTAGAGAGGAGCTGTTGTAGTCAGGGGTTGTACAGAGAACAATTAGAATCAGGACATGGAGTTTATAATATTTTTATGATGGTCACCCAGAGTTAACACAAGAAAATGCAGGAAATCTATTCACAATACCAGAGACATAGAATATTTAGTCAAGGGCCTAAATCCCATAGCACTGTCCAACATGAGCCCAGATAAAGACCCAGAGCTCATGACATTGCCTCCTATGAGTCCAGCTGGAGTTCTAGAGCCCACAAGAAGGACTCACACCAGTCTCTTACGGATCCATGCCGGGAAGGCCCAAAGGTCAGCGGTGGAAACTAGGAAGTCTATGCCAGCAGGGTAAAGGAGGTGTGCTGGTAGGTTGAGGGTTCTATGCTGGAGCTGAGAAGTCACACTCACAACAAACACCAGGGCTGTCCTGAAAAGCACCACAACCATCCTCAGCGACACAGAGGCCCCGAGCTCCTCCGACAAGCACAGTTGAGCACATGCCAGGAAGCCAGCGTGACGAGTTCATCCTGGAGACCAAGCGGTTCACATCTTCCCCTCCAGAGCCAGGAAGCAATGCTCGATGTGAGGACCAGAGCTTTTCCAGGAGAACCTAACAGCTCAAGCAGCAACACGTAGGAGAACCCACAACACCTCAACGTCTCAACGCCATCCATTTATGCTGGCAGCCTTCCTCAGGTGAAACATCTCTGCTCAGCGCCACGCTGTTATAATTCAGCTGGTGTTAAGTTGACCACCAGTTCTCAATCCATAACAGGAGCTAAGTCTTTGGTTTTAGGAAACTATGGGTGTCTTCCTTTCTTTTTTTCTGAATTGGGTTAGATCTCTTTTGTTATTTTTTCTAACAGAAATTCAGGTAATTTAAAGAAACATATGCCTAATGTCCTGAGCAAAGCAAAAAAAAAAAACCAGCCAAAGTTAAGTTAAGGAGTTATGGAATATGCAAAAGTAGAGCCATCTTTGTACTGCACTTGGAATCTTTTAAGGTTTTTAAAAAGAGGTTTCTAGCTCTACTTCTTTAAACAAAGTATCAGTGTTTTATTATAGAAGTACATGCAAGGGATGTTGTTTTCAGACAGCTAAGAAAGCCTCCAGGATGGGTAAGGGAGCTCGCTGAGGGGAACGCAGAAGGGGGCTCCACCCTGATGTCTTGGGAATTTCTAAGGGAACCACTAGGTGGGCTCCACCCAGCAGGACGGCCATGGTGGAACCCAGGAGCCTGCACAAAGAAGCAATTCACCTGCCCTCTTAGTAAGCGCCTTCCTTTGGCGTGAGCCAGGAGTCTCCAGTGGTGTCTCTTGAGCCTACTGGTGTGGAATCAAACATTCCACCCCACACCCCCAGTTAGCAACTGGGGACGGAGGCCTGAGCATCTCTTGGCAGGATGACTGTAAGCAACATAGCAAATATGGGGGGGTCTCCTCTATCTTTTCTTTGACAGCAAGTCTTGTTTTCAGTTTTGTTTTCATTATGATTATTTGCTTTACTCTATTCAATATTCTCTTTTTATTGATTTTATAATGTTCTGCCTTTGGTTTGATTTTGCTATACTTAATTGACTAGACAACTATTGTGAAGATAACGAGATATACTATGGTATCTATTACTGTTATCCCGGTAACCTGCTGTGAAGTTCTGTACCAAAGTCACTGCACTGTCTCAATTGGTTTTGTTCTGTCTTGCTCTGTTGTATTTCTACTAGCTTCAAAATTAAAAAAAGAAAAGAAAACACTCAGCAGATCCAAGGTAACTCACCATTAAGATGAACTAGGAAATGGTCTGAGATGGGTACAAAATGGCAGTCTAAATTAAAATACTGTTCTTTAGCTGGATGCTTTTTCTACAAAATACAAGGAAAGTATTTTCTCTTATTTTCAGGCTTTTATGATTCTTTTATCTCTGGAAAGGCCCAACAACCATTCTACTTAAAGAGGATTCCAAGAAAGAAGAAATTGATACTGTTGATGATTCTGTCCTCAGATTCCCCACTTCTCACCCAGGGAAATAATGGGTCTCTTTTGCCTACTTCCCAACACCCCAGGGAGACCCAATATTTTCAAAAGAACATACTAGGTTTACAGATGGGGGCCCAGACCTCTGTGATCCAATTGCTATACACATGCTTTTCTATGTTCAAAAATTGGGATCTAAATGAAAATAAAAGGAGAAGGGCTGAGAAAAAAACAACAGGCCAAAATTATGGCTGTTGCAATTGCCAGTGCTTTAAGCATATCCAATTCATCCAAGGGAAAACCCAAGGCCAATTAAGGCCTGCAAGAAAATGACACTGGGTACATGAATATATCAAAACAACACTTAGGCCCTGTACCATGTGTCAAGTGGCTGGTTTGCCTCACTCATGGCATTGGAAGATTGACTATCCCACTCTCACATAGAGGCTAGGCCAGCCAAAACCCTCACCTTGTAATGGCAAGCAGAAACACCAAAATAACACCCAGAGATTGGAGGCAGGTTTATCTTACATCCACAGACACTGATCAGGATCATTTTCAAAATATTAGGCCCTGATCTCTGGTGGTCTAGAACTTATACAGGATAAGCAAGCAGGAAGTACAGAGGCAGAAGGCTTGTCAATTGGGGATTGGTTCTTATACTATGCATCATAGTGACCAGTAATCATCACAGTGACCAGCATTTCTAAGATGCAAAAGTGAAAGGAACAATAATTGGAGTTATTACCTAGGCAACTAACAAATTGAAGTATACTGTCTGGGAGCTGAGCATCTTCTGCTACATTTCTCCCTTTTTTAGTTTCCCCAGAAAATTTTTGCTGGGCATATTACATATGATCTTTTGAGACAAGGACCAACTAGAAGCAATAACATTAGGGTTGTCAGTGATCCTAGGATGGGCTCTAGTGACAGTCCCCAAGATGATCTTATTACAGAGTTGCTTTTAAGAAGAGGCATAATTTAGGTCTGTTCTGTAACATTACTCTGGCAAGGTAGTGAGGGATGTAATCTAATCTAGGAGAGTGTCCAGTGTGCCTTGGATGCTTGTCAAATCTTGGTCAAGATTGACTATTCTATTCTCTTGGGGAAACTATTCATGAAGTTTAAGGCAAAGATACCTCAACTGGCAGGGTTATAGGGAAACAAGGCCTGGGGTAAGCAGCCTGAAAAGCCGCAAAGATCTAGAGGAATCATGTAATGAGGTCTGGAGAAATCCTATGAATGGTCTTTTGGCTTCAGCTAGGTATGGACTGGTCAGTGTCCAGATTGACCAGAGCAGAGCTTTGAATATGTCATCTCTTTACAGTGAGCTTTCTGTCCAGGTAAGTTATCCAGCAGATCTAAGGCTAGATTTTTGAAACTTGGAAAGGTAGTTAATATGTACCTGGGTTATATGTTTATGCAGGAGTATCTACAGGTATAACTGGTAGCAGGACCCTATAAATTTTGAGGCCAGCCCGAAGAGGTGC
>PVJX010018348.1:0-36664 GCA_004027295.1 Dolichotis patagonum
AAATAAATTACCAAATTTTGATCAATCCTTTTGGAAGAAAGATTGAATAATCTCTCTATGTTCTTTGTGGTAAATGTTACAAAACCGTCATATGAAGAGTCAACTGAAGAGTATGCAGCCAAAAGCTGTAGAAGAATTATATTGGTATCATCCCCTCACCAACCCCAGAAGCCAGAGGAGGTATCTGTAGGACTTGCTCTTAGGTTCCAGGCAGAGCTCATCAAACAATATTTTCCTATGAATAAATGCCTGGAAATCGGTTAAGCTGCCTCTTACCTTAGATGAGTAGATTTAGACTAGAAATGTTTAAAATCAAATGCTCAAAATTTTAAAGACTCTAGCTCTATCTATGAGGTAGAATGGAGCCAGTTGGACAAATTTCCCTTAATTAAGGGGAGAAATAGACACACCCATGACAGGATGTCTAAATACACGATGCACATTTTCATCCTGCTCACGCTTCTGCAGGCTGCACATATTTCTGATTTCAGGAGTGTCTGAAAGCAACTAGGAGCCTTCCATTCCATATTCATAGCCTGCGCTGAAGTTTCCCATGGCTGATCAAATGACATGCGCTCAGTTATTTAAAAATCTTTTCCTCTAAATTGGATCCTTAAATGCCTCAAATGTTTCTGATAATCAGAAATGCACTTTGCTAGACTTCTTTCTAAAGTATGTTGACTTCCAGGACTGGTAATAGAACTGTGTCCTGTTCTTGGCTATTGAATATATCAGGCTTTATTTATTTCTTAAAATTTATTGCCTGCTTTTACGGGAGACAGAAGGCAGGTAAGGTGGAATGCTGGTGCAAAACAAACCGGCAAAAAAGTAGTGATTGCCTTTGATCCTTGGCCTCGTGGTCAACCTAAGATTGTTATTTTCAAAAGTGAAAAAGAGTTGACTAGAAATAAACAGGAAGGCATGCTGGGTTGTAAAACTGATCAACGTGGCCACAGCTTGTATCAGCAGAGCCCTCTGATTACAAAAGGAAAGGACAGTACACGATGGCTTCCTTCAAATTGACCTGTGTTCCCAAAATTAAAGGAACAAAGGAAGTGTTTTCAGGAGTTCTTTCTTGATCAAATAGGCACATAGCATTAGCATAGTACCTTGAGTTCTTTGGAGTCAAAGTGCTGGCTAAGTTTTCCTTTTGATCCTCGCTGAGAAACATTTTGGGCACAAAATGTAGCCATTTCCATCGTGTGATATGTACTGATTTTCATCGGTTTTTATGAAGACTATTTTCTATTGAAGTTATTTCAAAAATTATGATTGACTACTAATATATATTCTCATAAGAAATAAATGCTGGTCAAAATCATAGAAGCAAATAGTTGTTACAATAACAGCATTTGGAGTAACTGAAATAATTTAAGCTAATCTAGTCACTTTATAGGTGGAAGAACCTAGTCTCAAGTTGCTGGTGTGACCAGGACAGAGAATAATGACTTTCTCTGACCGGTTGCTATAGTTTGAATGTGTCCCCTCCCAAACCCATGTGTTGGAAACTTAACCTCCAAAGCAACAATGCTGAGAGCTGGGCCTTTTGGGGAGATGTTAGGATTCTGTTTTGCTTTGTTTTGGGTGCGCATGTTTTGTTTTTTATAGCTAATTAAGCTTATTGGTACATTTTAGGTCACTTTTTAATAATTAATTAAGTTTATTGGTATATTTTAGATCATATTCATCATAGAGAATTTGTACCTGTATATGATATAACTTGATCCTTCTCTTTCTTCATTCCCCTAGACCCTCTCATTGAGAAAAGCTTTGTGTGATGTTAAGATTAATGCCTTTATAGAAGGGATTTGCAGGAACGGGTTCTCCCTCTTCTCTTTTTCCATGCAAGAACATTATATTCTTCCTCTCCAGAGGACTTAGCATTCACAGAGGCAGCATGAAAGCAAAGAGACCAAGCTCTAATCTGCTAGTGGCTTGACCTTGGACTTGCAGACTCTAGAACTCTAACAAATAAACTATTCTTTATAAAGCAACCAGTCTCTGGATACTATGTCTTAACAACACAAAATGGACTAGACGCCAGCATTAGCACTCAAGTGTTTTGGTGTCCATTCAAAGTAAAGCCATGATATGATAATATGCGCTTCTACAGTGAAATAATCTGGAAGGTACTTGATGAAAACATTTACTACATTTTCTTTATATTTATGATGATGACAATAAAAATAAAATACAAAGCATTAAAAGTGAGCATTAAATATTGAACTTACAAAAAAAGCTCAAAATTATTTTTTCCAAAATTTTAATTAGAAAGTTGAGTTTGCTTCCATGCACATAACTAGTTTACACTGTTTTATGTTTGAAATGGCTACAGAGAGTCCTGAGAAGTCTGTTTAATGATATCTTCAAATTCTTGATAGTCACCGTTCATGGGAAACTTTTGTTCATACAAGTAGGTGATAAAAAATTTTAATACATTTTTATAGCCATTCAAAAATTACAGCAGTTGAAATTATCTTTAAGGAATTGAGGAGCTCTTTTACATTTTCTTTGACTGATGTAACTGTGGAAATTTCTTGTGATAGGGAGAATGGAATTCAATTCAGTCAAACCTTTTCATTCCATGTATTTCAAGAGAAAAGTTCTTAGACATGCAGAATGTGTGTGCAGAACTATCGCCCTTGCCAAGCCTCTGGCATAGACGCCATTAAAAGAGCCCATGTACTGCAAATGGGCCTGAGGTATATGTGAAGAAAGAGGTGCAGGTCCTTCCGACCTATGCGTTAAAAAGGCCTCTTTATCCCGCATGCTCACGTAGACTTTGACCATTACGTTTCCTGGGCCCGTAAAACAAGCCTCTAGTATTTCTGCAGAATTCTTACCCACAGTGGGCAGCAAGGGTCTCTCCAGTGGACTGCTGAGGTAGGTAATGAGGATCACCTTCGAGACAGTACTCAGTGCATTGCAGATAAGCCCATGACACCAGCCACTTACAGGGACGGTGGGCCATACTGTCAAGGCCCCCTTGGACTGCGTTTTAGGAGTCTTAGACTGACAGCCAACTCAGTTAACCTAAGCTTCCAGGGCAGAGCGTTCATAGTTCACAATATACAAGTGACCCCTGCCTGCACCAGCAACCAGGAGGCCCAAAGAATGCAAATGACTGGCCCAGGTCCACAAGCAGTGGCCCAGGTCCACAAGCAGTTGCCCAGGTCTGAAATGGGACTGCCTACCATTCAATGTTTTTTTTTTCCTTTCCATGATCCATTAATAATCTGACCAATTTAACATCCTGGAGGATGGAGGTACTGTCTCTGAGTTCTACCTGTGAACTAAAACTGTGATAGCTTCACTTCTCATGTGTAACAAATGATGGTCCTTGAAATTCTTACAATCAGGATCCAATAGAAAATATGGATCCAATAGAAAATCTGTTTTACAAATTATGTTTCCCAGCTGCTCCTCAGATAAAGGATTACTATCAAGAACATATAAAGAACTCAAAAAAATCAGTCCTCCAAGATTTAAACACCCAATCCAAAAATGGTGACCTGAGATTAATATACACTTCTCAGATGAAGAAATACAAACAGCAAATAAATATATGAAAAAATGTTCAACATCATTGGTCATTCAAGAGATGCAAATTAAAACACCACTGAGATTCCACCTTACTTCAGAAAGAATGGCTACTGTCAAAAAAATCAACAAATAACAAATGCTGAGGGGCTTCTCCACTGTTGATGGGGGTGTAGACTGGTACAAACACTATGGAAGTCAGTGTGGAGATTCCTCAAAAAACTAGGATTGGAGCTCCCATTTGACCCAGAAATTCCCCTTCTGGGTATCTTCCCAGAATTCAAAACATCATACCACAGCAATATATGTCCACCCATGTTTATAGCAGCACAGTTTATAATAGCCAGATCTTTAAAACAACCTAAATGCCACTGGCTGAAAAATGGATAAAAAAGATGTGACATTTTTATACAATGGAGTACGACTCAGCCATAAAGAATGATACACTTGAGACTTTTATAGGTAAATGGATGCAACTTGAGACCATACTCATAAGTGAAATAAACCAGAGACGCATATGTAAACATTATATTGTCTCACTAGTGTGAGAAATTGAAACTATATATATATATGTATATATGTATATATGTATATATGAGTTAAGATAATTATATTACTGATTTCTCTGAGCTCATTGAAGAGAAAGGTCCATTCTAGTATTGCTCAGACACTTCAGTGCAGATGTCTTGTACTCTGACTAACTGATTTGAAGATAACAATATGCAACACATATACCATTGTTATCCCCTAGTTATTATGTTTTGAAATTTTATTTTTTCTCTTTAAAATAAAAAATAACAAATAAATTAAAAATAAGAAATCCTACTACATTCACTGTCAGATCACGAAGATACTACTGTCCTCTCCCCTAAATGTTTAATGTCTATGAGATTGAGACCATGGACCAAGTTGAAGTCAAACAAACCTTACTACAGATACAAAAAATAAAAACAAGCAATTTCTTTGAACATTATTTTTTACCCAAGCTCCATTCATTATCTGACTTTGCATATGCTTCATCCATTTCAATTCCCCTGGGCCAAGCAGTTTATGTTATAAAGAGCTGCAGCCTGCACTGAAAATGCCCTTCTTCCATCTTTCTTTTAAAAAGGAAAAACATTTCTTTCTTCTGTGCCTGAAAAGAAATGCTGAGTGGACAGCCCTGGCGGCTTCTGTTTACACTGTGAGAAGCTGAAGCACAAATCAGCACCAAGTGTCTCTTGATTTCTGCCTGGAATAATATTATCCTGCAGGGACCCACTCTGGGGTCTGGAGGGTCATATATTCCTTGCTGTTGTACGTCCATGCCCAAGAGGGCAATTGCAGCCCCTGCAGTGCTGCAGGATAGAGAACAGTAACGGTGCGGGGAGGGCACTATGCATCATGTTCAGGACATAACCCATCCGTGGCACACATTTCTTGAGGACTTACTAAGTACAGGGCCGTGTGATAAGTACTATGCACTGCATAATAGAAAATAAGTCTGTATGCTAAATACAGTCCTAGATAAAAGAAATAATAAACAATTATTAACATTTCCTATAGATCATGTACTAAATCAAAGACATTACATGCATCATCTAATTAAAGTTCACAATGATCTAATAAAAGCTCTGTTGTTATCCCAATTTTATGCATAAATGTCTCATTATTCCTAAGATTATAGTACCTCTATAAAAAGTTTCTCCCTAATTATCTTCTCTAATGCAAGTACCATTTTCTCCATCTCAGCACCTTGCTTGTTTTCTATTTGATACACCCCACCTTTCATTTGTTTGTTTAGGCTGTCTCCCTCATTAGTATATTATCCTCCATGAGACTAGAGCATGCAATTCTTTTTGTTTTCTCACCGCCTTGGCAGGATCCCCAGCATATAGTATGATCTCAGTATTAGTTGACTGAATCTATGAATAAACAAATAAGCAAGTGAATGGATAAAACTGAAATGAGGAAGTTAAATGCCTTGCCTGAGGTCATAGAGCTAGAGAGTGACTGAGCTGAGATTCAGTGTCCACCACTACCATTTTACTTATGCTAAGTAAATACAAATATATCAATAGTTGAAGATGCAACATGTAAGCAGAGACACCAATACAAAGGATTTGAGGGCTGTGCACTGACAGTCCTCTTCTCAGGTATAGGCTAGGAGCTACTTCCTGTTTTAGAGTTCAGTCAGTCCTTAGCCAAAAACAGGTTAAGACACATGCTACACTAACCCACTGACCATTTCATTTTTTCCTCCTCATCTTTTGTCTTCTGTCTTCCAGTTCTCTTTTCCACTCCAGAACAATGGGTATAGTAAATATCCCTTAGTTACTAGATATTGTGGATACTCACACAACCATGTATCATTTTCCCTAGTGTAAGTCATGGAAGGGGCTGGAAAAATGAGCTCATAAGCTGGTTGAGCCAGCACACAAGCTGGAGCCAAGAAGGCTCATTCATTATCCAAACTCCATTCATTAACTGATTTTGCTCCCAGAAGCTACATAACCAGATGTCAGTTTTTCCCACTGATGTCGGACCAACTGGAAGAATAGAAAGATTAAATAAGTGAGGAAATTTTCTGTCTTGTAGGTCTTTCCTCTCCTTTTGGGCCAATAGGAGGGAATTAAACATGGTAACCAGGGTTTCAATCACAGGAGACTCTCAAATTATTGCACTAATAAGTGACTCCTTAGCTGGATTTTAAATATTCCTCTTCATTAATAGTGAATCTTTCCCTTAAATTCCCTCTGTGAGAGAATTTTAATGGGAAGCTCTGACTCCTAATGTTGTAAATATCACTGTTTCTTTCATGTATAGTTCAATTATTACATTGAGATTAAAATGTCTTTTGCTGCTCCTTCTCTTTGGGAGATTTCCCAGGGACAGTGAGGCTTTGCAGACAACCAACTGCTTTGGGATTCAGAAGCCAGTGATATTTAAAAATTTGTAGATGATACTCTCACCAAAATGTTTTTTGGTGAAAACAGTAGCAGATGGAATTTATTATTTCATCTTGGGGAGAGAGCACAGCAGAGCCCCCTTCTCCTCGTATGGATGGATGAGGGAATTTCCTAAGGTGTGAGTGGAGGTGATTAACTTTCCATACATAAATTACAGAGTATTAAGGAACTTTTCTTTCTTCTGGAAATGGTATCCCCACATTATTTTGTGAGTTTCTTGGGTTTTCTCCTAAGTATCAAAGTATGTGGGAATAAAGAACACTGATGTTGCCAGTGGTTAAAAAAGAATCCTTGTACATCTCAGAGTTTGAGAGATCCATGTCCCTCAGTATCATTATGACTGTTCCAAGAGGACTGCCAGCTGGGAATTGGGCCAGCTGGACCTTTTAACCTCATGCATAAAATAATTGAAAAGTCTCTCATCAGCATGGGTATTCAGATGAGCTCCCATTGACATTGTCTCAAATTTCTTTCTCTTGTCCCTACCCTGCTCTAACCTCCTGCCAAGTCTTCCCATGTATTGCTGAAAGCCCCCAAAGAGTGTGCTGTCCCCTCACACACCTGCCAGCCAGGCATCCATACGGTCCCACTCCATCCTCCCCTGCTCTGGACCCTCCACTCAGAACAGGCTGACAGGAAGCTCCCGGGAGCAGCAGCTGGTAATGCTCATGGTGAGAACACAGTGCTTGTAACACATGAAACATTGGCCCAACCTTCAAGGAGCCCAAGCTGACTGAATGACTCAAGGGAGTAAGAAAGAATGATCCCCATTCTATGTCTGTGCCTACTTCAATATGTACAAGACGGGCTGTGTCAGCGTCCAAGTCATCATACTGTTACAAAAATCACTCTATAGGCTCCTGGCCCTTACGTTTTCCCCATCCAATAATATGTCAGCCTTAGGAATCAGTTGCAGGAAGAGGCTAGAGTGCATCCTTAATTTTCCATGTCCATGTCCATGTCCTCCTTCTAAGACTATATGAAACAAACAAAAAAATAAAGAAACCAACACATTCCCTTCACTCCCAAAACAACAGCTCTCATGGATACTGACACGTATCAAATTATACATAGAATGGTCCCGAACGCTGGCCTTGATCTATGTTTAGCAAGAACATCATTCAGCCATGTGCAAAATCAACATTTTGTACAGTAGCCCCTCTCTCCAGGGCTCAAGTCTCTGCTCGGAATTCTACCATTTCTCCCACTCACTAAGCCTTATTGGTACTGCACAGTGAGCATTCTTTATCTCCTTTACTTGCTCCTTCAGCAGTTCTGCTAAAACTACAGTAATGTTATATGACAAACCACCTCCAAACTCCATAACTTAAAAACAATCATTTATTCTCCTTCATATATTTGGATCTGGCTGACTGGACTTGATCTCAGGCTATAGACTGGGTCCAGATCTACTCCTTATGTTTTCTTCCTCCTTGCTAGACCACCAGGCTAGCGACGACATTTCATTCTCATGGCAGAAGAAGAAAGGCCACCCAACAGCACAGGCGCATTTCCATTCCCTGCTGTGTCATGTCTGCTAATCTGCCATCAGGCAAACAAGTCACATGGCCAAGCCCAACATCAGCTGGGGAGTGAGGCATGGAGGGATGCGGGGGCCAGAGCTAGGGAGGACAGGGAGTGAATATTTGCCAAATGATAATCTAATCTCCCACAAAGCTCAAGTCCAAATTTACATGGTCAGTAAACATGCCATCAGATGTAGTTAAGATTTTGCCTGACACTGTCTGTTTGCGTGGGGGAACACTTTCATGCTCATATTATAGGACCATGTGTACAAAGATTTCACATCAAAGCTTTGTTATTTGGCTTTTTGGTCAGCTCCCAGCTGACTCTGTTTGAAATGGTTATCATTTGCTCAGTGAGGGATTCCTGGTTTCCAGAGCCAACCCAGCCTTGTCCTTAAAGGAATCATGCCTTCTTCTTTGCCTTGTGTGCTATATTCTTTAAATTGCCTAGACCTCCTCTCTCCCTATTCCTCCACTTTCAACTCTACTTGGTTTACATTTCTATCCCCGTTCCAAAATATTTTGGAGAAGCTTGTGATGGCTTTGAAACTATAAAGGAAGACGTAACAGAGGCCTTGTCCTGCTGCTAGTAGTTATGAGTGTATGTGTTAGAGTGACGTGCAGACAGAAATGAGGTGGGTGGATAACATTATCACTGGTGGTAGAGTAGTGGCTACATAGAAACGGCAAGTCTCCTGCCATACACACGCACTCTTTCTGCAGGTACAGCACCCTCCGCGGGCCCCTTTTTTCTATTATTCTGCATACTAGCTGATCTGAAATAGTCACATAGAAATGTTCTTTCATGGAGACAATGACATTGTTTTAGCCTTGTGTTTAATTTTTTAAAATCAATATTTGCAGAAAACATAAGCACAGCATGATGTTGCCTCGGAGTTGTTGATTAATCCCTCTCTGAAGCCTCCCTTCTCCGAAGTTCCCTCTCTATTTTCAGCTCATCATTAGTCCCGTAATGGGGTGTGTGCCTGTTTGTGTGAGCACATTATTACATTGCCCCAAAGCCTAGTAAACACACAACTCCTTGTTGTCGTCCTATTCAATAATTAGTACAAAATTTTGGGATTGACTTAACCCAGCATCCTTGGGAAACAAGGACCAGCCGCAAACACCTGAGGGAAGTAATGATGACACTGATGAGATCTCCATCCCTGACATGCCAGGGATATTCATCATCTGTGTAAGAAACTAGAACCATGAAGTACATAGTTCTCTGATACTCATTTTATATGCAAACAAAAGTAGGTACATGGACACATGAGATGACAAAAAAGAGTCACACTGTGAATTGGTGGAGCCTTGAATGACTTTAGGGGTCTATACTTCAGGACACTGAAATTTCCAGATGGACCACCAGGAATCTTTCATTGTGCTAAAACCCCTTCTCTCTCCACCCTTGCTTTCAAATAGATTCAGGAAAATATGTGAAAAGCTGTTCTGTAAAAGAAAAGGGGGTAAGATTTTCAGCTTGCTAATAACTTTCCATTCCTCCTTTCTAGCGGTTTAAACAAATTTTAATCACAAATCTGCTGGGCCATTGATTTTCAATCCATCCACCACAATGTAAGATAACTTTAATTTTTCTGTCTGTATATATGATTGCTGGTGTAGCCTGCAGACTTTCAGAGAGATGTAACATTGGTTTCTTTCAAATATTAGGGGTTTATTTTATTTTCATTTCTAAAATGTAAAGTCTGAGTGTCTTAGCTTGGGATCATTAAGTACCAAGAAATTAGCTGAGTAAAGTGGCTCATAGAACTTGGGACGATTATAGCTTCCTGCAAAGCAGAAAAGAATTCCAAGTCAAGGTCATTCAGTAAATCTCATATGGAATGCAAATTCTATTAAGTTATATAAAACCCTTTTTGCTGGGGAGGAAGTAAATAATAACTTACAAACCGTTTAAGAAACTTAGAAGTCATTCAGATTTCTCAGGCAAAGACCTCCTTCAAGTTTCTGCCTACTCCTTCCAGCAAATCATAGACTGCCTATTGACTCATAAGTCCTCCTTCCTCCCACCCAAAGCTGGGCCCACAGGACTCATGACATGCTTGATTCCAATTCCTTTGTGCCAGCATATCTGCTAATATCCCAAGAGGCTTTCTTTATAGCTGCGTGATCATCTGTGTATTATTAACTAACCACAAATTAAAGTCATTACTTGGTGCTTAATTTTATGTAACATTTCTTTGTAATGTGTACAAAAGAAATTTGCTTTTAACAGGAGTTTTGTAAATAGTATGTGCTATGATTAATTAGAGATTTGATTTGAAATACAGTACAACAATTTTCTGAAAAATAATTTATTAAGTGACATTTTAAGGTGTGTGAGTCTTTTTTAAAAGGAAGAAGAGGAGAAGAAGGTATCCTACATTCATAGACCTAATGTCCCATCTCAGATGTTTGTTGGCCTTTGTCAGCTACAGGATGATTTTTATTTATCTCATATTTACAGGGACTGTAAGGAACAGCAACATTCAAAGAGGTATTTTAAATCCTTTTTGGAACAAGGTTGAGCATAAATGACTAAACCAACAAAGAAGTGAATCCTAAGATACTTGGGGGTCAATTATATTTCAGTATAGTTCACTCCCCACCAGCTAAATGTGCTCTTTCTCTTTTGACACACCACACACATTCCCATCGGAGGGCCTTTGCGCTTATTTCTTCTTCCTCGACATCACTCTCCCTGGGTTTTCATGTGGCTCAGATCTTAAGAGATCTGTGTGACCATGCAAGCTAAGGAAGCTCCCTGCCCCAGTGGCAATCTCTATCGCATCACTTCTTTCATCACAGAACAAATGCCTCCATGTACTGTATGTAAGGCTCTGTGTTTCTCCATTGTTCTTCCTCGACTTCTGCCATAGAATATGAGATTCATCAAGAGCAAGCTCATGTCTGTCTCATTCTCTGTAAAGTCTGCCACATTAGTAGATGCTTAGTGAATCTCTGTGAAAAGAATGTACGGATTGCACTGTACTCACAAGGCAATAACTTACTCTGCTCTTAATAGAGAAGTATAACTGCTTTGAAAGTTTCCTTAAAGTGACAGAAAGAGAAATTCAGGGTATATTAGCTAGGCAGGAGACATCTTGCAATGAAATAAAGAACTAAAATGCAAACAAATCAGGTAATGGGAAGGGAAAGAGGTGGAGGTAGCCACTACACCGAATGCCATCTGCAAAGGAAACCTTCAATCAGTTGGCTCCTACCGCCTTTCTAACCTAGCAGCCTGTTGAACTCTTTCCATTAAAATGACTTAGCCAAACCACTGTCTTGAAAAACTTCTGCTGTTCTATCCAAACCACCATAAAGAGGACCCAATTTGGTATTCTAGTGTG
Organism: Dolichotis patagonum; assembly: GCA_004027295.1. Lineage (NCBI taxonomy): Eukaryota > Metazoa > Chordata > Mammalia > Rodentia > Caviidae > Dolichotis > Dolichotis patagonum. The sequence goes on from PVJX010018348.1 coordinate 11,374, forward strand.
ATACCAAAAAAAGTAAACTCATTAATCACTTTTAAAAAACGCTCAGGAGTCAATTTATTATTTAAAAACTGGTCTCAGCATAATCAAAAAGGCAAGAAGTTTTTTTTTAATAGAATTTTTCTAGCTAATAATTGCTTTGGTAATGGTAGAATTAGAATATCACCATTTTTCTTCCTCATGATCAATTAGTGGCTCTGGCAATGGTCACCAATGGCTCTTAACACTGACAAAGAAACAACTGGACACACTGAACTTCCCACCAAAAGTGCAGGACACTAGATAGGAAGTAGTCTCAATAAAATAATTGTACCTGAATCTGGCCAAGCATCTTAACATACCAACTAATGTATAGCCTACAATGACAGAGGACCAAGTTGAACACTTTCAGAGTGACACAGCAAAATCCAAACCAGGAAATTCCAGGACAGCCCGTTTCAACAGTGCCCAGTGATAGGTTTCTCCTTGGCAAGGTAGAGAAGCAAGAATAGGAAAAGAGAAAGAGAAAGAGAAAGAGAGAGAGAGAGAGAGAGAGAGAGAGAGGGAGAGAGAGAAAGAAAGAAAGAAAGAAAGAAAGAAAGAAAGAAAGAAAGAAAGAAAGAGAAAGAAAGAAAGAGAGAGAGAAAGAAAGAAAGGGCTTTGTTGCTGGCACAGGATGGGTGGAGTAGAGTGCAAGATCCCTCTGAAGCAGGCAAAATCCACAGGCTTTTATTTGGTTTGGACAGGGGGTGGAGTGGAAGGGCAGGCAGAATGATGTATTGACAGCTGATTGGTGCATGTGCAGAAAGTGGGAAGGTCAAATTTCAGGTTTGCAAGAAAAATACAGGAAGTCAGAGTTGAGGGGAGACACTGTCCAGCACCATGTTGGGCCAGTGCCACTCTGAGCCTGGCTGTGCTATCATCCAGCACCCCCAAACACTGCAAATGAGATGGTAGAGAAACCCAGAGTGTTTCCTTTTTATATTCAAGTTTACTTATGTTATCATATTTAGAAATACAGGGCAGAGTTACATTCACTTAGTAGTATCACTGTAAACAGATTCAATGTTAGAGCTCTTTTTTTGCTTTGGAAACTTCTGAAGAGTTGACCATTAGCAGCTTAACAACCCTTTCCTTTTCCTCTAGGTTCCTCCCTGGTACATTTCCTTTTTCTTTTGAGGAGCAGGCACTGGTGACAGTTGATGCTAAGAAAATAGTATGTGGTTGTGCTTGCTAAACCTTCTTCTCACCTCCCATAAGCAAAAGGGTATCTTGGCTTGACCATTACCTAAAGTCACTGAGTAAGAAAATAGATAATCCAAGATAGAGAATAAGGAGATGTTTCTATTTTCGATAATTTCCGATGTTGGATGAACTTCATTGGAGCTTCACTGTCCAGTTTCATCTGGACAGAGAGTGGCGTACTAGTGACACAGTGCAGACCCTCAGTCTGCTCAGGCATCAGGGTAATGTGCTCAGTTATTTAGATTGGGAAAAATGCTGGGAAAGCTATCTCTGGGTGGGGAAAAGCAGCTTCTTACCATGATGGTACTAGAAGAGACAAATTGAGGCAGTGAACAGCAGGCTGGGACACTTTCCTCTTGAAGGTCAATAATCCTGTCAGTATACAGTCCAGGCAAATAAGCAGCAGAGCAGAGGGTGGCCATGAGGCAGAGAAATGAGGAGGTTGCTACCGGATCTGGACAACTTCAGATCTGCCCGGATTCCCAGCATTTGGTTGATGGGGTTATGGCCGTTCAAAGTTTAAGACTATTGTCTGGCCAGTGCTGAAAAGTGGCGTAAGAAGCTGACCCTTTTTGAGGGATGTATACTAACTTGATGTTCTTTTCTGATAGTGCCTTCTGTGATTCAAAGGCACAGATGACTCCCTGTTAATGGTCACTCACCCTCCAAGGGCAAGAAGCCTTTCTTGGAATATGGAAACAACCTAGTCATTTCTAGATGGCCCACTGTTAATGAGATACTTGCTCCCAAACTTGCTGCTTGTACCAGTTCTGAAGTGATTTCAGATTCACAGTGTCTGACATACAGTGGTGACATGCAGTGACAACCTCAGGAATTCTTGTTGATAGTGGAGCCTGCTTTCTGCTGTGGTATGGCAACTGCTCCATGTTGAATTTATCTTGACAGTGATAGCATCCTTCATGGTGGCAGGAACCTTTCTGACGCCATCAGCCATTTACTGCTACCTCTGCCCTGGTGAGATGATCATTGTCCAAGAAGGAAATGTAGAGAGTTCCAGGAGGTTTCAGGACATTCCCACATTCCATCAGACCAGATCCTATCAGGCTGGTCTGAAGGTCATCTTGATCAGGCGTCATTTCACACCAACACAGTGCTGCACTTGGAGGCTGTTTTTCTTATCAGGTAGGCAGATGAATGGAAATGTTCTAAGAAGAGTAGTGGAATCTGTATCCTATGTTCCTCTCCTAGACAGCTGTTTTCAACTCACCAACCAAATTCCCTGAGTACTCATGCAACTACAGGAGTGGCAGCAGCTTTGGGCCACCAGGTTCCTGTGACCTCATCTCAGGAACCTGGGAAACTGCAAACGAACAGATTTTTAATTAGCCAATTCTAGTGAATGTACTTTGTTAGAATCCTGATGCAAGCAAACAAACAGCTTTGCCACGTGTGGCTACATTTTTAGGAAAGCAAGGCCAACATAGCACCATGGAAATCGATAGGCCCTGCCTCAGCACCCAGGAAGAGTAGAGAGCACTGGGCTGAGAAGTCAGAGAAAGGCAGAAGAGCGGGCCGGCGGAGCCGATGCATGCCTTCCACCTGTGCAGGGCTTGTCACAACATCATTTATTATCAATTGTCTCAAATCTTTCTCTCGGGGAAATGGTTTGGTCTAAATAAAATCTCAGAATAGGGATCCAGAAAAAGATTAGCTATATTAAACCATGCACTCCCATTCAACTAGAGATAAAACAAAAGGCGAAGGAGACATATCTCCAAATTCAATTCTCCTATCATCAGTTATATTTTATGGAGAACTTATGTCATTCACAAAAGAGATGAAGTTTCCCCAGGGGAGACAGCAGGTGTACATTTTCTCTCAAGGTTATTTAATTGCTGTCAGGAAGACATATGATTAACAAAACCAAATGCAGGAAATATGAAGTATAGACAATTTTAAAGTTGTTTATATAGTTGATTACAATATATCATACAATGTGTTTATTCTCCATAAACCTGCCTATCACAAACTGTTTCCACACCTGTGTGTTGGCACTAAACAGCCCACCGCTTAGCTGTGCTTAGGTCCCCATCTGTGAGAATGCCCAGCAACCAAAGCAGAAAGTCACTTCTCCCTGGAGGGCCTCTCCGAGTCCCCTCCCATGCACCAGATTCACTTGGGTGGTTTGATCCCCTCCATCTGGGGCCAAGGCCTGCTGACCTGTAGAATCCCCTGCTGGACATGCCTCAGGGCGCCATGGAAGGAAGATGGCATGGGAAGTGTTGACCTTTCTGGGTCCTCACTGTCCTCCATGACATTGTTGTTCAGAGTGAAGCCAAGTCTGTCATCTGCTGACTACCAGATTGATAGGGAGTATTCAAAATGTGGAGCATACGTTTATGTCTGTTGAATCTCATAATAAAAAGGGGGCTTGAATTTTATATGCATTGTTTTTTATTTCCTCTTTAAGTTACTTTTATCGCTCTTTACCAAATATCAGTTGGTGACAGATTGGACATAAAGGAAGAACTGACGCTTCCTGCAGATAGTTTGAGAAGTACTGTTTTATGAAGACAGCCTGGTGCAGGGACTCCAAGGTTTCCCTCCAACACTGTGACAGTGCTCAAAGACCAACCATGGCAAAAATGTGCACCCACAAAGATGGCCTTCCAAGAGGTCACTCACAAGCAAATGGCAAGTAGTTTGTGTATTACATTTATGCTTGGTTCCCCGACGGGGTTGGCAGGTCTAGGGGAAAAAGCCAACTGAGTCCTAGTCACGGCACAGCTGTTAGGTCTTTCAACAGCAGTGTTACTAAGAGAAGAAGGAGGAGGAAAAGGAGGACGGAAGTGGGGAGGCTGGGTGAGAGGGAGAAGAAAGGGGTTACATAGGGCATAGTGTCCTAAATGCTTTATGTGCATAGAATGGCAAGTCTCTTTAAAGTGAGATGTGGTCTATTCAACAGATACATGGGCAAATTTGGCATTGAGTCTGCTTACAGTGATTCCTTGCATAGCTGTGCAAATTTGCTAATGGCTGATTTTTCTTTCTTTCTTTCTTTTTTATTTTTATTTTTATTTTTTTTTTTGAGACAGGGTCTCCCTATGCAGTGCAAACCAGCCTTCAATGCACCTATATAGCCCATGCTGGCCTCTAACTCATGATGATCCTCCTGCCTCAGCCTACCAAGAGCCGGGATTATAAGCATGTGCTACCATGCCTGGCCCATGACTGATTTTCTCTTAGGCTATTTTAAGATACCATGCCAAACATGCTAGACATGATCATTTAAAAATAGACTTAATATCTAGGAAATACAAGTTTTGGTTCAAACATTGGCCACATAACATAGGTGAAAAGATTAGTAGCATAAACAGTATTCATATGGAAATAGCTTGATTTCCATTTTTATATTTTGTTGTTGCACTTGGAAATTCTCAAGCATAACAGAGAGGAAATCAACGTGTAAGAGGCAAAAACACAGCAGAACACACATCACAGATATAGAGACATGTATTTATCAGCTTTATGTCACTATAACAAAGTATATGAGATGATTAACTTACAAAGAGAAAAGGTTTATTTTTAGGTTGCTGTTTTAGATTCTAGTCCAAGATTAGGAAGACATGGCTTTGAGCTTTTGTTTTGTTCAGTTTTGTTTTGTTTTTTGAGATAGGATCTCACTATGTAGTTCACACTGGCCTTTAACTCAGTAAGTAGCATAGGCTTAGCCTTGAACTCACAGTGATCCTCCTACGTCAGCCTCCCAACTGCAGGCATACGTCAACATGACTGGCTGCTTTGGGCTTCTAGAGAATAAGCCAAATGATATTGGTCAGAAGGCCATCATAAAGAAAGCTGCCTTGTTCCCAGGACACAAAAGAGGAGAAGAGGGCCAAGAACCTAGAATATAGAACCTAGGGGCCTCCTACAAGCCTGCAAAACCTCTTATTAGCACCATTCTGGGTACCAAGGCTATAGATCATGAGGGTTTAGGGGACACTTGCCCAGATTACCACAAGATGTTATTCAATTACAAGTCTTTTATCTACTAGTTTAAAATTATTCTCCTCAAATAAACTGAAAAGGCCGAGAAGAATTTCAGATATATCTGTAGTCCTTGCTCTAATACTGGAGTTTAAAAAATACTGAAATTCTATAAAGTCTGTATTTAACACACAGAACCAATTCCTCAAGCATGGGTCACCTTAGACCCTGTGCTAGGGGAGCTGCTTTCTTCCCCACTGCCCTTCCATAATCTCTACAATAACCAGAGCCATTCCTACCACCAGAATCAGCAGCCAGAATCCTGCTTGGTGGGGGACTCAAAACAAGTTAGTCACACACAGATTTGCAGCCCACTGGTATAAAAGATTTAGACATCCACCCTGGGGAAACATAAATGGTGGTGTTGGAAAACTAACTCCTACCTCATCTTTCCACAGCCTCTACCCTTCCTCAGGGTGGGTTTTAGTGCTTGACTCTGTAGGGGTAGCAGATGGCTCCAAACTCAAGAAAGCAGTGAAGACGTTTTCTCCCAACTGACTAAAATCTGTTCTCCTTCTCACAAACTTAAAATGTAATAGTACAATAATAATGTTCAATCTCCATTCATTAATATTCACTGAAAGCCCATAACATTCCAGAGCCATGATTCCTGTCCCCAGGAGCTTCCCCCTGATTAACCAGAAATCTCCATAGATCCTTCTCCACAGCAATTCTGAAAACCCTAGAGATGAGATCACAGTTGTAGGCCTCCTGGGAAAGTGGAGAATCAGAGGAGAAGTGACATAGCCACATACAAGGTAAGCACAGGATGAGTGAGGAGAGAAGGATAGGGGTATCTCTGGGAAAAGAAGTATCAATTTTTCTTTTCTTTTTTCTTCCTTCTTCCCTTCCCCTCCACTCCTCTTCCTTCTCACACCTCCTTGCCCTTGCCTCCCATCCTTCCCCTCTTCTTTTCTCCTTGCCCTTCCTCTCATCTGTTTCTTTCTCTTCCTTCTCCTCCTCCTCCTCCTCTTCCTCCTCCTCTTCTTCTTCTTCTTTCTTTCTCTTCTCTTCCTCCTCCTCCTCCTCCTCCTCCTTCTTCTTCTTCTTCTTCTTTTCTTCTTCTTTCTCTTTTCTCTTCTCTTCCTCCTCCTCCTTCTTCTTCTCCTTCTTCTTCTCCTCCTCCTCCTTCTTCTTCTGCCTCAGGTTTGTTTGCACAAACAATATAAAACACCAGGCCCATGCCCACACTGTCACTAGTTTCCAGTCATTCCATTGACACCTCTACTCTGGAGGCTTCACAGAAGCTTGGGCACCTTTGGAAGCCTGAACTGGAACTGGAGCTATAGCCTACAGCTGGTTTTGAAACTTATCCATGCTCTCTGATGAGCAGAGGCTGAAAGTTCTGGCAGTTCAGGCTGGAACAACTTATGGGCATTTAGGGTGTGCAATGCAGGTGAGTTGATTGAGTTTGTTGCCAACATCCTTCAGATCTTTGATCTTTTATGGAGGCATTAGTAGCTTCAAAACTTGTACTCGTGGCCTGGGTATTGGCACCATGCATCTTCTTTAGTGCCTTCTTCTTGAATTTCTTGATAAAGCACATGTCCCTCAGGAAACTGGGCTTTACTTCCTTAAGAAATTAGTGGTAGGGCCAAGGACTTAGCTCAGAGGCATAAGCACCTACCTGGCAAGTGCGAGGTCATCACTTCGATTCCTGGTACAAAAAAGAAAAGAAACATAAGAGGCAAAGAGATTAGTCATAATTTAATGGTATTGTGCTAAGAGTTTCTTGATGGCATTTCTACTCACTTTTTGAGACTAGTTGTGCCTGGGTTGTTCTTAGACTTGGCTATATCTGTACCACAGTCTGTGACTTTCAAAGTCCTACTGAGAGAGAAGAGAGAGGGCCCAGTTTGTTTCTTTGTGTTATTCCTTATGTCTTTAGATCTAACAAGAAATAGAGTAGCTCCATATAAAGTGTCTTCAAAAAGTGCTATTTTATCTTCCCATGACAGTGGTAAGAGAACTGTTAACATGGTATTTCCACTTTACAGATAAAAAAATCAAGACTCAGTCAGATTGGGACACGGGTCCTGGCCCGAGGCCCACCTTGTCAGAGCAGCGTCTCTGCCTGCAAACCCACTGCTCCTTGGGCCACACTATTGCCTTGAAGGTCTTTCCCTGGGATTTTTTTTTGGGGGGTGGTATGTTTCCTAGCCATCTCAGATTGAATTTATCCAAAATAAGTTCCTGATTAGTCCTTCAAATTGATTTCTTTTCCTGATTTCTGTGTAAAAATTCTGGACATCATCTTTAACATCTTGTCTCTCATTTTCCCACCTCTAATCTAACACCAACTTTTAGAAATTCTACTTCTCAAGTACTCTTCTTACTACTTCTACCTCCAGTTCCTAGTTCAAGGCTCTTGACCCTTTATTAGATAAATGTTAGATTGGAATGTGTTCTATTAGTGATACCAGGAAGACAAGCTAGCTGGAAGAGCAAGCTAGATTTTGTTTTAAAAATAAGTATTTTTGAGATTTCTTCAAAATAAAATAAGGAAAAATGAAGTTTATCAGTCACCATTTTTGTTCTAATCTACTGGTGGTATTTATAGAAACCATAGAAGTATTTTAAATTTGCATTTTATCTTCCCTAAGAACAACTCAGATTCTTTCTGGAACAAAGCAGTTTAAATTAAATGCATTGTGGTTTAAGAACAAAAGAAACTGCTGCTTTAGATAGATTATCTAACTGTCCTCTCAAAACCACACTCTTAGAGATAGGCAAACACATGTTATTAAAATACGGAGATGGGAAAATAAGGTCCAGGCAGGCAAAGTGACTTGCTTAGACTCTGGAATAGCCACACTCACATGGCTTATTTCTCAGGAGGATTTGCCCACCTCTTTAATGCATCTCTTCTCACATTTTAACATCTTCAGACAACTAAAAAACAAAGAACACTAGAGTAAACTCACTAATATAGAGAAAGCCTGTGGCATGTGCATTGTAGCTCAAAAGTTGTACTTGCTCTGTGCTTGTGTTTCTGCTTCTCCTCTTCCATCTCTTCCTCCTCCTTCTTCCTGCTGTTTTAGAGATACAGTGTTGTGTGTGCCCAACAACTTCAAAAATAAAGACCTTAATAAGTTTTCTTCATTGGTAAAATAACAATTCTAAAGATTAAAAATATCCAGTAACCCATAATGATGAATTTCTAAGAGACACTTGTACACTGATTTTGTGTGTTGGATACAAATACTTCATTAAGTGACCGTTAATATTGCCGAATCTCACTCTTTAATGTGGTGTTTTCTCTTATGGTTCTTTTTACAACCATAAATCATGTATTCTAAGGAAATTCAAAAAGCAATATAAATTTTTAAACTTACTGTTTTACATAGTTTAAATCAGGTCACCCTAAAATGTGGTCCTTTGTGGTGAGTTCTCAGTAGCCTAAGAATGTGTTTCTTTTTTCTCTAAGTCCACATCATTGAAATATTTACTCTGAGTTTCCCAGATTCTGGGTCTTATGCTCAAAAGCACTCCTGAAAGTGCAGACAAAGATAATGGGGTAGAAAATATCTCAGGGATGTAAATGACAGTGAACGTTACGGTAATTCCTGGGCGGAAGAAAGACTCCAGTGTTTATTTAATCCCCAAGCGCACACATAGCTTTTTCCATATTTTCCTGCTAAAATTCACCTGGCTTTGCTCAAGACCCCAAGTGCAGTGAATTCCGGACAGCACCTAATATTTATTCATGCCATTGTCAAGAGCATCTTTGCAGTTCTCGCCAAGGTCTGTCATTGAATATGTTTATCCAGCTGCATGGCAAAAACATAATACACAGTCATCATTTTACTCAGTCACCTACTCAATATTTTCTACTATGATTAAATTAACTCATAAATATTACACTTTTAATGCCAGAAAGCCATGGTTCATCCAGCCAGTTGAATGCTTGTTTGTCCATTTTCTAATGTTGCCCGGCACTCCGTCATTTCACGATAGAGTCTGAAATAATGAAAATCATCACATTTACTTAACATGCACCATAAACAGAGCAGGATTCTTCCAAGGCCTCCTTTATTATGCAGTACCAGGTCATGGAAGAAATGTTATAAAAAGCATTGAAGAACTATGAGGGCTGTGTTGCAAATGATTTCAATGTATAAAAACCAATCTCTGACTCCTAGAGTGAAGGACAGAAAAGAGGGCTGTATTTGCAGCTGGCACAGTTTCTTACTCAGCCAAGTAAGGAGTCACATAAACACCCACATCTCAATCAGGCTTATACCCTGCTAACTACCAGTATGTGCTTAGGAACCTTGTGGGCTGTTCCTGTGTACTAGGAGATTTTTGAAACTTCTTCCTCTAACCATCCACAACAGCCTATTTTTTTTAAAGCAACCTTAAGAATACTTTACACTCTCATCTCCACTGTGCACAGATTGCAGTTGGAGGGCAAAAATCTGCCTTTGCCCTCTGATGCCAGCCCCAATATCACCAACACAATAGACCCTGATACCCTGGAGGCAGGAGCAATATTCCACAGGATCCTTACTGAATCACTTTCTGAAAGAAATACTTACGGTTGGCACTCCAGGGCAGTTAACTGCTCTAGAATTATATCTAAATTTCTTTGATCACTCTGGGAATAGTCTTGGTTAGCAATTGCTCATAACGTCAATGCTTTTGGAAACTTTTTACAGTCATTTTATTGTTTTTATTTCAAAAATAAAACTTAAAGGAGCTTGAAAAGTAGGTTTTTAGATGATCAGACCATGGCCTGATTTCAGTGGTTTCAGTTCTGTACTTTTTACTTTATGTGCACCCACTGAAATTAACCAAAATTAAACCATATTTGAACAAAGACTACAAATAGGAATGAGCCCTAGCTGCAGAGATTTCTCAGTGCAGTGCACGAGCTAAAGCGTTTGGAATGCATTGGCCCTGGGAGGCGAAGAAGTTATAGCAAACAACATATGGGCTTTAAAATCTGGAACTACCCATGACAGAACAAGAGAGCTATTTTCGCTTTCCTTGTTCCTAATTTTTTCCTCCAGAAGACGAATGATTTCTAATCACATTTTATTCTCAACTTTAGAGCTGGATCCTGAAAGAATCAGGTTCATTTAAGCCTGCTGGTGAGTTTGCAGGCTTGTCCGATGATTACCTAATGCATTTGTGTCATCTGCTTTCCTAGTTGTGAGAAAACACACAGAGGAAATGTGTAAGTCCACTGAATTGTTCCTAGCTCTTTTATTCACCTTTCAGCATGCTAGTTCCTTCCCTTGGCGTTGATATCATTATGCATTTGTCAAAGAGAGACTGTCACTCTAGGGCCTCTATTATGTGTAAGAATTGGCAGCAAATTTTGCCACTGGGATTTGCCTATATCCTCTGTATGTTATTGTACTTCTCTGGCATTCAGCGAATTCCATACACCCACTTCTTTGATGTTCATTCCAGTCCCTAAATGTGGAAACAATGACAGAAATTTTGGATCAAAGCATCGCATAGATGGTAGGCAGAGCTGCTCTCTGCCAATTCATTAGTACAGAGCATCCCTCCCCTCCCCCACCAGAATCTAGGACCAGCAATACTCCAAGAACAGCTCTGGCTTCCCCATTGCAAAGGCATGCAAGGAAAAAAAATTTTTAAAAACTCCAAAGTTTTACTCAAAAGAAAGAGACTGCACTGAGTAGCCCCACTGAAGCTCATGGTCACTTCTACCTGTAGGGCAAGCTTGTTCACCTGTTTCACTGGCCCTGCTCTAACTAGCACTTGGACTGGGACAGGCATTTTCCAGATTTGAAACAGTCTCTAGGTCTAATTTCTATATAATGTCAACTGCACAAAACAGACAAGATTTTTAAATGAACTTTAAAAACAGAAATTAAAAGGTTTAAGAATTAAGGAGACTTTAAAGTAATTTTAAGAAAAAAAAAAGAAATCCAAAATTTCTGCTTATAGTGTGTGCAAACAAAAATGAGCAGTCTGGAACACACTTTCAGTGTCTGCTTCACTTTGCTCCTGGGATGCCAGGGCAAATAATTTCTTCCTTCCATTTATTTCACAGGTCAACTTTGACCCATAAGAGCTTTAAAGCAGGTAACTAGAAATGCCAGAGAGGCGAATGAGAAAGTGTGATATGAAACTGTTGTAACCAATTTTGGGGAAAGGGGAGAGGATTTTATCAATCCAGAGCATTTTATGGTTATGTTTTCACTTCATATCACTTGGTATCCTAAATGAGCCAGTTATAATTAACATGCAATGTTGGAAGCCATTAGAAAACTATCGTATTCTTTTTAAATAATGAAGAAAATAATCATTTGAGGAATCTTATCCTTGTTAAATTAGAATTCCCAATTGAGTCACATAATTGAGAATTGGGCGGCTGCAGTGAATAGAGAAAAGCGTCATCTTAACCTGATAGCCTCAAGCAAAGGGTAGAACACCCTGGCTGCTCTTAAAATTAGCAGTTTCAAATTGTCCCACTAGATAGAAAGTTTTGCAGCCAGAAGTATGCAACAGTGACATCCAGCGGCTGTTAGAACTATTACAAGTGTATCTCATTTTAAACTACGAAAGGAATTTTAAAACAAATACTATTCTGTATTGTCCAGTGCAATCTATATTCTTTTATCTATGCCAATACTTCATGCTGTGTGCCAGGAGAGCAAAATGCACTCTGTCGATTCACCAACTAGTTGCCAAGGTCTGTTGTTCTGTTATTTTGTGGGGGTTTTTACTTTTACTAAACTGCAGTACATGTACTCTCCAAGGGTCTCACTGGCCCTGTAAGCACACTGAGTTATTTTTCACGAGCATAAATGAGGAGGTGTGTGTACTGCATGCCCAGCAAAAGTGGAAGTTTCACCTTTACCACTGTCAATTGCTTGAAGGAAGACATCTTAGACCTGGCACAAGTTTGTCATTGGAGAGTGCACTAAAAATTTCTCTAAGATTTTTTTTTCCAGGCTACTGAAGATGAAGAGAAAGAAAGGGAAAGGAGGAGGGAAAGGAAAACAAAGGAAAGGAGAAATGAACCAAAAAATAAGGAAGGAATGAAACAAGAAAAGAATGGAAGGAGGAAAGGAAGAAGGGAGAAAAGAAGAAATAAAGGGAGGAAGGAAACAAAAGGAAGGCATGAGAGAAGCAGATCTACTTGCTGATCTTTATTAAGTTTTACCAGCGCTGCTGTTACTGTCATAATACACTTAAGAGGGGATTCACACAGATATCCAGCTCCAAAGCATTCTTGTTTTAAATTGCATTCCTTCCACTGCCAGGCAATTAAATGAATACAACCAATTTTTTTCATTAATAGCCAAAACTCGGTCAGCTGCCATTGATGCCCTAAAACAGCGTCACTTGTGCAATGATGCTTAGAACACCTCCCTGGTCCCGTGTAGGGGAGAAACTTCCGCAGAAGCCGGTGACGTCATCTCAGCCTGTACATTATGCCTGTCCTTGTCAATGCAGAGCGCACCAGGTGACCGCTGGTGAACTTTCCATGTGCCACTCCTTCAGACACCGTCACCTGCACTCGCTATTTCTTGGTGCTGGAGAGTTTCTCCTCAATCACCTCGCTCTTTCTAAAGTTCTGGAAAGAGGAAAACATTCACCTCCTTGCTACGGGGTCAAAAACAAAGAAAATGAAGGGGAAATAATCAACACAACATAAAATATTAAACTCGAGGTCTAATTCTGTTTTGTAAAAATTCCAAATGTCTATCGGCTAACTCCGCATTGAGCCCAGGCAGGAAGTGCGTTGGATCGAAGGTAACCTGTACGGTGAAACCTGTGATTTGCCTTAAGCAAAGAACCCTAAGTCAAAGAGAAGTAATGGCCTCCTTCCACTCTGGGAAATGATTCCCATTAATGTCAGTGAGAGTTAGGGGAGAGACGCCTTGAGACTGAGCAGGTGGCTCTGCACCCTTCAACCAGTTTGCTTTGCTTTCACAAAGCCTTTGAACTGCAAGCTGGGTTATCCAGATTCTGAAGAATGCGGGTCTCCTCACACCGTTAGCAAGCACTGTTCTCAGGGCGGCTTCTGAGATTCTTCCTCTGGCTTCCAGCATCTCTTAGTCCTTTTCGCAGCAGGATTTTATCGGGAATATATGGAGCATTAGCCTGCCCTCCTCTCACCTCTCCTTTTAATTCTGCAGGAGTCAGGCTGACCCAGCTCTTATCTCGTGCACCCTGAGACCCTGATTGGATGATTTCTGGAAGCTAGCGGGAGCCCTGGACAGTGAAGGCGGAACTTTCCCTTAGCATGCAGGGACCTCCTGCACCAACACTGCCGCTGCCAGTGCCACTGTCACGCATTACCAGCTCCTGCCAGTCTGAGGAGCAAGAGGCTGGCATAAAGAAGTAGTGCCTTTATTCCTCCCTCAAGGATAAAGCCTGCTTTGCGAAGCTTCCATGAGTGTTTCAAGAGAATGGAAAAATGAAAAGGGCAGGTGCACAACATGCACATCCTTCCCTGGCCCACTGTCCAGCTCCAGGTATAGTTTTACTACAGCATATAATCTAATAATCCATTTAATTTCTCTAGAGAAATGTTATATATAGATTCAGGCAGCATTTGTATGGAATCACTCACTATAAAGCTGTCTGCTCCTATCCGGGTTCAGAATGCAGAGGAAGAGTCCATTTTACAGACCTTCCAGAATTTTTACATGGTCAATTGGCTCCTTTTTGTATTCTGGAACATATCAGAGCATCTGCAGGAAAATATATATATAAATTCTATAAAATGGTGGCAGGATTTCTGATTTACTGATAGTGCTGGTTTGAATTTTCACAAAAATATTTAGCTATAGGACAATGTATTAGGCGTATTCTTAAAGGTAAATAACTGCAGCCAATAAAAGTTCGGCCCATAAAGGGTCCCATCTTCTACTAGTTTTCTGCACGGAGAATTACTACCAGTATAATCATGGCTCCCTGCACACTAATATTTCCTCTGATACAGTATGATCAATGTTGTGGAAAAACATTTATTATATTTCTTCTAGCTACTTAAAGGCATTACTGAATTATGGGCATCGCAAAACGAATCCACTGTGCATTTTTTCTTTATGTGACGTTTTTACAATCTTCATTTTCTGCTTTGCAGCCACTGAGCTATAGAGATCCACACTTTGTCCCTCTTACAACTGCCACTGCGGCCACCCTCTCCTTTCAGCTTTATTACATCTGAAATGCACTTCATATGATAACCTTCCTTTTCACTCTGTGCCAGAGTCTTATTTGAAAGGAAGAAGTTATGAAAGAAATTAAAACATCTGTATTGTTAATAACAGGTCTTAATCCCCTTACTTAACAAAGGTTATGAAGTTTAGACTGAAAAGGACAAGGGGAGGAGATAGTATTTCACAAAATCATTCCAGAAGAGCTGCTGGGCTCCAAATGGGTGTGGGTTTTGACATTTAACAATTTTATTAACATATTTGCTTATTATGCACCTCAATCCACAGGGCCTGCAGCTAGGAAAGAGTGTGTCCAGCTAACAGCCCATGGTTGGGCCCTGCCAGGGGATGAATCAATTAGCAAGAGAAGCACTGATGTAAATGCTCTGGGGTCAGTTAAGATGCTGTTTGCCTTTTTGATAGAGAAAGCACACCATAAATAACATCACACCTCAGGAAATCATTCCGGGAGGCCCAGATCCCGGCAGGGCTGCTGCCAGTGAAGGAAGGAATCCTTTGCTCATTGTGTGTATTTCCCCATCTCAGTCAATGGGAGATTTGTAGTAAAATCAAAGTATTTAAAAGGAGGACAGTATGTGGTAACAGAGGCATGTTTAGGAATTTTTTTAGTACCAGAAACCATGATTTATGACCCAGAGTTACAGCCAACTTTATTACAAAAATGACTTCACCCATAATAACCTTATTCAGGTCTCTCTGGAGAATGATGTAGTACCCAACAGCATTATAACCTGGCAAATATTCACAAACAATTCCCACCTCTGTCGCATGCCCCCTACCCCTCTCAGAGGCCGGCTTCACCCTTCACCTTCTGGGAGAAATAGGGTCTCAGACAAGGTTTTGTGTTCTTTCTGCAAGAATTTGCTTGGGTTGGACATTTATAATCAGCCACAATTCAAAGCTACCTCCTGGATCTCAGTCTTAGTTGCCCAACCTGAGCCCTGACTACTAGTGAGCAGAAGAACCCACTCACCTATACATTCGTGCCTTCTTCCCTTCCCGCCCCCTCCCACCTTGTGAAGCTCAGCTCCCCACACCTGAGAGGAGCTCTCCTCGCCTGAGGCCCCCCTCCCTTTTAAATTGCCATGGTAACCGCCAGCTGCACTAAAACTGCCAAGGCTGGGTGTCCAAGCAGGGTCCCCTGGGTGTGCCAGGAACTCGAAACTAGCCCTCCATCTTATTAAGCTATGGTGTCACTTTCTAGCAATTGTTTTAAATTTACACCCTCAGAGTGTCTTAGTGGGATTACATGTCCATTTGCATTAAAACAGGTTTCTGTCATTAAACTGCCATACAGTAAGCTTCCTTGGGGCAAATTAATGAGCTCTAAATATCATCAAGTAGAAGTTCACCTCACCAAGACAGCCAATAAGGGAGGGCAGAAGGAAGTGGCTGCTCAGAATCTTCACCTGGGAGAATTGTAAGTGCCAACTAAAGGAGAGCCTCATCGTGCTTCTTCTCTGTAAAATAAGTGTCCTGATTTAGGGCTGACTAAAGAGAGTTGGTGACATTCTCTTCATTCACCGAAAGCCTACAGCTCATTTCCTATTTCCTATTCCAAATGTACCATTAGCCTTGACCTTGGTCTGCTGAAACTTGCTGATGAACTACTGACCTCTCTACTCTGTGACCATGTCTCAGCCTCATTTTCTTTCCATGGAGTCTGTCTGTCCTTGAGGAACCTGTACACATTCCTGCAGCCTGGGAGCAACAGCGCAGAACCCATGTCCCCTGACGCTGAAGAGTGCGTGCGATTGTTAGCGGACTGTCTGCATCCGTCTGCAGCTTGGCTCCTGGAACTCTTGCCCTGGTGGAGAGCACTTTTCCTGGTCATCCAGGAGCGGAGTAGCAACAGGGGCAATCGGTGCTTTTGGCCGCATTCACCCTGCTCATGAGTATTGCCCATGCTGGCACACACACACACACACACACATGTCCAAATAAAAATTATCCATCAAAGACACATAAATAAGCCCACCAACTTTCCCTTATCTAAAGGAGATAAGACTGGTGCTAGACAGACTTCCCCAGCCACATAGGCTGTGATTTCTTTTCTGTGTAGCCTTAACAGGGGACAGTAATGTATGATTGAGACACTGCTATATTTAGGAATGACAAGATGGGCATTATTAATAGCTTAATTGACATTAAGGCAATTACCCCTACCCTTATTACAGTTTGTAGAATTACACAGAAAATATTGGCTGAGGCCTTTTTTTCCCTAGAGCTACCCAAGGATATAGCATTTTATTTCATGCCAGATCCTGGCTTTGACATTAGATACTTAGCTGTAGAATGATTCCAGTAAATCATTATAAATGCATTATAATAAAGATGTTATGAGCTATCAGATATTAACCCCCAACCCCTAAAGAGAGATAAATAGTCCAGTTGCATGATTCCCACTTTTGTTTCATAAGAAATAAGCTTTTGCAAAGAGCAACTGACTAATGAATTATAAAATGGTGTGTTGAGCTCAGATAATTAAACAATGCATTTTAGTGTCTGGTGCAGGGTGAACACTAAATCATACACAAATAAAAAAAAGGGAAAAACCTAAACTCCAAGCCTGGCTCCTACTCTAGATATCATTAAATTTGGTCTACAATCCAGATATGCTTCAATACTCTTCTTATCTGATTAAAAGTGCATATTGACTATAAGATCAAGATTCAAGTAGGTAAGCTCAACTAAGAGACAGAACAAGAATTCTAGAGGTGTTAATTTCAGATAAACCCACAAAGTTATTTTAATGAAGATTTTAAGTGGAGATCACCTATTTTCCCCAAAGTGCTAATGGGACAAAAGTCTAGATGAACCTGAAGATTCCAAGTTTCCTTACACTTTCCAACTTTTACATTTGATCTATGAACTTACACTAAAGCATGAGGGGAAGTTAAAACTATGGTATTGATGGAGTCTTGGCCTTGTAATGTTGGAAAGGTAAATGCACGTCCCATGAATTTTTCTGTGCTCTGGAGGCAGAGGGATAAGGAGGCTAGTTTGGGTTCCACCTGTGGTCCTCAGGTTTGTCACTGTGCCCCGCAAGGCTCCACCTAGTGGTCAACCATGGATCACTGTGACACTTTAACTGACATTCCGGAAGCAGAGATGGTTTGCTGTTTACTGTCATTTCCTGGCTTGTTCTGGACTTGCTGCATGATTTGAAGCTGAGCTTCAGCACATCCTGAATATGTGTTTCAGTTTCCAAGCCTCTGGACGACACGGGGACCATCTTAAGGCAATCTCATTGTGCACACTGTGAAGGACTGTGTGGCCAAAATTAACAATGGCCTCAGATGTGGCACAGGCAGTGATCTCTTGTGCTGGTGGACAGGGTTTCCTTAGGGCACCTGGTATATGATGTATCACTCAGCCAGTCCTCTTCTATGCTCTGGTCCACAATGGACCACACACCCGCTCCATACCCAGAGCCACAAATGTCAGACACTGCAGCTTAATTGACCTTTCTAAGGCTTATTTTCTTCAAATGTAAAATTAAAATAATAATGCCTACCAGCAGTATTATGTGAACAGTACATGAGATCAATTATGTCTAACTATGTCTATGTAAAATGCCTATTACAGAGTAAGCCCACAATTAAATGTTATCTATTTTTGTTCTAGGTATTTTACAATTTTTCTATCCTGCTTCTTTTCTCTGCATCTTACTCTTATCTCTTGAATCTCTCCCCACCCCATCCCGGTCTCACGCACACACATTTACAAATCCCTTAAATTGAACATTCTGGGAAATTTTCTTAAACACAGTGATTTGCTTGTGGTGCATACACAATACATGCTAGCTACCCTGAGCAATATTTAATAATCCCAGAAACTGGTAATAGCTAATGTCTTCTGATTGCTTAGAATTTGCCAGGCTTTATGCTATCATTGTCCCTTTTAATTTTTATAAGCATGTGACAAAAATACTATTTTAATCTTCATCTTATGGCAAATTAAAGCTTAAAGATGTTACAGAACTTTTCCAAGGCCACACATGCTTATAAGTGGAAAGCTAAGGCACAAACCCAGAACTGGCCTGGATTTGGAGTTTCAGCCCTTAACTATTAAAACTGTGTTGGGCTGATTTTGTCAGCTTTCTCCTCTTTTAGATGGCCCCCTATCAAAGGATCAGTCATGAGCATGTACCCACTCTTAGTGCATAACCCTTAGGACCTTTATCTGTGGGGTTGCTGGAAGTCTAGAAGTATATGGTAATTAGTCTATGTTGCCCAAAAGTCACTTGTCTATAAACTCTTGGGACATTATGTAAAACCATCTAAACAAACCTTTACAGTTGCACACCTCATAAAGTTAATTTCACTTTGAAAGTATATGTCCAGGGGAGGTGATGCACTTGACTATGTGTATAGATTGTTGGCCACATTGGAGAGCTGTCCCGTCACCCTTGATACCTGGCTGGCAGCCTCGCTCCACCTTACCGTCAAAGGGGAGAGGCAGCCTCCCAGCCTTGGCTCAGAACACTTATGCTTCCTAACGACCCAACACTTACAAACTCCAACCTCTGTTAATTAAAGGAGTAAATTAAGAGTAGTATTTCAACCTTAGGGATGAATTTTCTTAGTAATTTAAGATTGACATTTTATTAGATAAAATATCCTGCCTAAGTCTAAGATGGTGCCCTCATAAATGGGGATCCAGGGAAGAGAATACCATGAGGTTTCAAGAGGCTGGGGAGCCAAAGAAACACATTTGCAGCACAGCAACTGGAGAGGTGAGGAGAGAGGCCTGGTGTTGCAAATCTCAAGTCACTTGTCCTTCAAGCACAGCAGTCAAACATTTGGAATTTTCCATAGACTTCACTTTCAACTTGGTCATCCTGAGTGCTGTTGTGGACATTACTAGTATCACAAAAAATAAAGTGTCTACTTCTTACAAGCATTGAGAGGCTTTCTGCTTAGGTGCTTTGCAGTTGGTTGGTACATGTAACTTTGCAAGCCATTGTGAACTGACCTAGCATGTGTTACTTTCAGGCCAAAGCATTTGATTGACAACAGAGGAAACTCCAAATTCCTCCTTTACTCCAAAAGTGATCTCAGAAGTGGGAATTGCAATGACTGAGCACTTGATAACCTGAATTCCTCAACTGGACTTCCATTGGACCATGTTGGACATATAGCATCAACAACAAATAAACTTTTGTTGGATAAGCCACTAGTGTTTGGATGTTATTACTACAACAAAACCCAGCCAATCCTGACTAATCCAGAAGGTGGCTTTTTGTTCAAAAAATATGAGTCTTCTTTCTAAGCCATAAACCCTTATTCTTTTTCCAATAGTTTTATTTATTCATTAAATGGTTTACACTTTTTTATATTCTTCCACTATACTATAGAATACTTAAAAATGTGACCATGACCTTGAGCTGGGCAGGGTGGTGGTTTGTCTTTTATCCATCAATGAATTATTTCTACTGTGGAATAAGTAGAAGAAACAAGAAAGGAAAAAACTAGACTTTTGAATATAACATATATAATGCGGCATCATATGATGTGAAAAAGAGAAAACATACAAAAAAAGAAAGAGGACAAGAAACAAAAGAGCAAGAAATACATGGGGGAGGAGCAAATAATGGGCACTTTGCATCAAGTTGGCCATAGCTAATTGTTTGCAACTGGCTTCCACTCCAGGTGGCATTTCTCAGGATGCCTTTGAGACTTTGACCGTCTATTTGGATGTGTGCTTAGCATGCCAAGGTGCTCAGGAAATGTTGGTTGAAAGGGTGAATAAAGGAATGAGCCTCCGTGTTTACAACCCTGGAACCCTCTATGGCTTTAACTGGCCTATGACTGAACAGGAGTTCCACTGCACATTGAAACGCAGTGCAGGAAGTGAGAAGGGAACTGGAAATAAATGAGTTTGAATAGCTCCTCATAACCTTTAAACTCAAGTCCTTGAAAAGAGCAACTATGAGATCGGAGCAATAATTCTTTGTCCTAGAAATGGGACATCACTGATAAGTCAGAGCAGTCTGTTTTAAAAAGTGTTCCAAATAAACTGGTTAGATGTCCTTGTTTTGTTTCTCTCTGGCTGCTGGGCAGAATGGAGGGTGCAGTCCGCACTAAGGTATCTGCAGTCTTGATGTGGTGAGAGGTAAAAGTCGGGGAACTGAATGAAATTGGCTGAATCATTTATTTTTCCAAAATTTTGAATGGGGGGCAAGGAATCCCCATGTGCCACGGGGATACAAAGAGGGAGCTGGGATTCATTCCACTGCTGTAGCCACCAGGAAACCCCTAGAAGGCTCACCTGGTAAAGAGGTGATTTAGCTTGCCTGAGATACAGGACAGGTCTGTGGTGAGGTGGCTCCCATGTGAGGATGCCCTCAGGTGACTTAACAGGAGGCAGTTCCACGGGCACAGAAGGAAGTCAGCCCTCCTCGGGAGGGGTGTGTACTTGCACGCTCATATGAGACGATCAGACGTTCAGGACTTGAGAACACAAAACATTGCACAAGCAGAAAGCGGAAGGCTGGAGGAGGGCAACTGCCACTTAGCATGGGCAGGAAAAACACACCACATGGTAGAGGTGTCTCCGCAGAACATACACAAACAACAAAAGCATTGGTCCTTCCTGGCTTTAGCTTTAGAGGAAAAAGAGAAAATTTCTCAGCATGAATATCTGTGGGGAATAATCTTCCCTATTCAAATTCATCATCTTCTACCTGTCATCCCAAGTCACAGTCCTCTCTCGCTGCTTATCAAAGGAATAAACATTTCTCTTGCTTCTCTTGCCTAACTACTCCTAAACTTTTCCTCCCTATTTTCCACTTCAAATTCTTCCCCTTCTAAATGTTTCTTGGATTTCCTCTTGTCATATCCCGGCTTGGATATATACTCAGCTGGTCTACCAAATTCTAGACCATTGCCTTCCTACAGGAAATATAAAACACACAAATAATGGAGTATTATCACATAATAGAAGGCAGAAATAATGAGTGTGATAAAAACAATGGCCCCATGTAAGAGATTTCCCAGAGAGTTTAGGCTTCCTACAATTTTATTATTTTCAATAAAATCAAATTGTTACATTCATTACTTTAAAGGATACAAAATTTTAAATATTATTTTAAAGATACGATCTGATTTTTTTCTCTGACATTTCTTTTTCCCCTCTTGACCTTTCTTTTCCCCTTCTCAAGCAGCTGGACATGCCTGTATTCTTTAACTCAAGGAAAGAGTGAAAAAGCATTAAGCAGAAGAATTCTTTTAGTGATTTGTATATTTTCAAAGCCTAGGCACTTCAGGAAATAAACATTTAGGATAGACACAAAATTGTTGGGCAAAAACATGATTTCAAGGTAGGGACTACCCTTTCACTTCTTACCAAAGAAAAGGGCCCCAGGATGGGAAAGATTTGAAGAAAGCAATAGGAACAGAGATACCAAGACTTGGGGGTCCTGCTCACCAGTTTTTTAGTTTTAGTTGTGACAGCCCCTTCCCCACTGCAGTTTATGGTAGTAGTCGTGAAGAAAATAAACATTGGTAAATTAGTGCAGTTACTTTGGAGGTTAATTTGGCCCCGCTTTAAAAACCTGAAACTGGAGAAATTTTTAAAGATACCCGTAAGAGATTGGTAGAAAAATGTTTATTGCAGCATTACTTTTAATAGGAAAACTTTCCACAGCCTACATATACATTAATGAGAGAAGGAATAAAATGTGAAATTTGCTGGGCATAGATTGTTGTGTAGCAATAAAATGAAATGATTAAAATGACAGGAGGACATTATAGGAGAATTTAGACCTTAGACTCTAACCTAATAATCCTTCAGAGGTAACCTTTAAGCGCCTCATTGTTCAGATGAGAAAGAATGGGGGATTGAAGGTGAAATGGGTTTCTAAGAAACAGCCCATCATTTAGACTTCCAATTTGTCCGTGATGTCATGTGATGCCCCAAACTATCTGGTTTACCCATTTTCTATGCCAGGAAGCAGAAACAGTCCCTCAGATCTCCCCAATATGCTAGCACAGTAGAACAAAAAGAAGAGGAAGAAATGGAAAGAATGAGGAGATTTTGCCCTTGCTCTTGGTAACACAGTCCAGATGATAAACAGAACAAAACTACAAAATTCTAAAGCCCTCACCCTCACTCCACCAAGTGACATAATCCCTCATCCATTGCTGAAGTGTCACTTGATTTTGTCTTATTAACAAAACAAGGAAAGGATTGTCACCTTCAAAATATTATGCTTGATAAACTTGAGTCATTTCTAAGGAAATGAATTCCCTTTAAGACCAGACTGTTAAGTGAAATGACTCAGACTCATAAGCTTAAATATGGCATGGCTTCTCTTATATGAGAAACTCGAAACACAAATAACGAGCCAAAGTTAGGTAACAGTAAGGAGGGAGACAGACCTTCCCAAATGGGAAGAGGATAAAGAGATGGAGGGAAATGGTAGGAGGGGAGGGGATAAAAGCATTAAGATGCGTTATATACATTTTCCATCTCCCCACAAGGAATGTAGATACTATGAACTGCAAACATGTACTAATACAAAATTTTTTTAAAACACTTAAGTATTTTCTTTGCAACAACTTTTACATTTAAGCTATAGAATCTAAACTGTCTTGATTTCACTGCTGATATCTACACTTATAAAATATTTTTTTACTAGCTTTTTCCAAATCTTGGTCAATATGCTAACATTTTTCTACTGGGTGATTAAACCTAGCGATCAGATCTGATGCTTTTTTCCAATAAAATGTCTAAATCTCGATATTGCTATAAACTCATAGGAAAAATCTCTGAGCTTTCCAGGTAAGCACTGCATTAACATTTCAACAATATCTAGCCATCTGGGTATTTTTTCTTCCAGCTTAGGGAACCAATGTCAAGGAAATGGCCTTGACTTCAGCTCTCAGAAAGTCCGAGGTGGGAGTGGACATCTCCCTGCACCACCGCTGACCTCCTGGCACGGTCTGGCGACTGAATGGGAGTGGGAGTTGGGCGCTCCATTTAAATACTAATTGTGGCCTGACTAGGGCTGTGACATCAGAGGAAACTGTTTCACCTTTAGGCTTTTTTACAAGGGAGGAAAAAGTTGCAAAGAGAAAAAGTTCTCTGAAGAGTCCATCAAGCTGTAGAGGCCAAATGTTACAGTCATTAAGGAAGCAAGAGAAGACTGCGTCTTCCTTAGCCAGACTAGGTCATTCGTGGTGTCCCAACCCAGGCTGACCTTGTGTCACAGCCCAGCAGTATTTACTGAAGTCCACACAAATGGCTCAAATTCACTTTTCACATACAAAATAGCACACTTTTGGTAATTATTAATGGTTCATTCGTGTGCTCACCCATGAGTGAAGGGCATTTCCATCTCCCACATCTTTAATGGCAAATAATTAATGATGTGTTAGAAATTAACAACAATTAACAGTGGGTAAGGAACAATGGCAGCAGGTCAGAGACTCCAAAGAAATGCAATGTTTTGCTTCTCACAATCTTGCGATTTCAAGCAGGGAGACTCTAGAATAATGCTGCTTGGAAAATATATATCTGGCCATTGCCATGACTTTTCAAATGGGAAAAACAACTGTGGCTCTAGTACATGTAACTGTTGAGAGTTCTCTGATGAACCACGCAGATTCCAAGCCGGGCTTCACCTTTCTTTAGTACGTGCCGCATTCATTTTCTAAGATTAAGCGCATTAGTGGAAGGAACTTAGCAACCATCTGGCACCTTTTAAGTTTATTAATTTTGCTAAACAAGCAAAATACAGAATTATAGTTTAGCTTAGTATAAACAAGTACTGCCTGAAATACAGAACAGATTTATAATTTATCAACGACATGATCATATTAGACTATAGTAGATTATAGCAGATTTCTAAAATTGATCCTTATTTTAAGCAATATACAAATTACATATCAGAAATCATGCATATATGTGTATATTTTTGTGTTTAAATATAGGATCTCTGCAAGTATTATCACTGTATATGTAAGCTGATAAATAAATTGCCTTAACTTTATCTACATAATGGGAAGTGCCAAAGAATATTACTACTGAGGTGTTAGATTCTCTGCCCTCACTCTGTGCAGTTTTTCCTCATGCTAGAGTCTCATGTGTTCCACCAATATTAAAAATAAAGTCAGAGAGAGTTGAGCCCAAATATACAAATGGGTAATGTAACCAAGGATATTCACCAAGGGTATCCTACTGTAGAATGGGAATGTATATATATATCTCCTTCCACCCACAAAGTAATTACAATTATAATTACATTACCTGTAATTATAAACATAATTAATTATACTCCTGCAGTGCTTCAGAGCTTGCAAAGTACATTCACATGCATTAATTATTTAACCTCATCAGCACCCTGTGAGGCAGGCATAGCAGAAAACCCACAGAATGAAACCAAGGGCTTCACCCTGAGCCCAGGGCTATCGCTTTCTGGTGGCCATTTCCTTCTTTCTCCCCTGATTATTCCCATAAACCAGGCTTATGCTGAAAATGAGAGAATAACACATTTTCTGGAGACAATGGTGTTTCTAGCTTTTTGGATCTGCAGCTACTAAAACTGTAACAGTGGATTTAAGGAAGGGACAGGCCCAGAATTTGTGTGGAGAAGGTGCTAGTCCCAGTGACCCAGAGATCCTGGTTTGGCTCAGACGCACAGGAGCAATTGGCAGGCACTGATGCTCAGTCCGTGTTTTCACGGATAAAGGTAATTCAGAGAGTGGCAGCTTTTTAAGGCCATCGTGCCACCAGTATATACAAGCCTTGGAAACACAGCCCACACTGTACAGCACCTTGTGGCAGGAGGAAGGAACTAGCCTGACAGGACCGTGAGGGCCAACCTGTATGTGTATTTGTGTATGTTTCTTTCTCTCTTCTCCTCCCCTCCCCTCCCCTCCCCTCCC